>DWAA01000160.1:0-10052 GCA_018237865.1 Styx infernalis | reverse complement strand
ACAAAACCCTAAAAACCCATAACGAAGCCAAGGTCAGCGAAATTTCTAAGCAATCGCAATCTCGAGAGAACCCCAAATATAAATAGATCGTGTTAGGAATATTGGTAAAAGCTTCGTCTTTAAATTAACAACAAATGACGGTAATGATATGGAATATTTAAAAACATTAGGGTGAAGAAATTGGTATGACTGATGGGGTCATGAGCTGGGAGGAGACGGTGAATCCACAAGCGTGTAACACCGACGACCCTGTGAATTACGTCAAGAAGTCGCGGGACCCGTGCCGCACACCCTTCCACTGGGACAACTCTACCAACGCCGGTTTCTGCGACACCGACGTCAAGACCTGGCTGCCGCTCGCCGACAACTACCGGACCGTCAACGTGTACAACCAGATGAAGACGAAGAAGAGTCATTACAAAATATGTACTAGGAATCGCACAAACATATTTTGTTCATCAACATTCTTTTCTCAATGAAATAGGTAGGTATTGTGTAGAACCTCACCAACTTGTATCTACTTTATTTTATTAACTGTCGCTGGTAGAATGATCCTACGTTTGCAACGTGTGCAATAAGATCTTGACTCTTAGTTTTTTCAAGTGTGATTTCATACGAACGTTCAGATTTAATATTGGGTACAACTTGAAGACAAAGAGCGTATATGTTTTTTTAAGGCCGGCTTGCGTGCTTGTGCTGTTGCAGGTCTCCATCGGTGGTGGTAATCATCAAGTGAGCCTCTTCCCCATTTCTCCTTTATCCTATATAAAAAGAATAGCGTACGGGGGATCAGCGTGTTTCTACTATTCATCGCTATACTAGATACCTTTACTTAATATAACAGCTTTGGCGATTTACAATGTAGAGGCTTTGGATAGATCAATTATATCTAACGCCAGCAAGCGGGGTGCGTAAGAACCCAATCGGGAAGGACTTGTTTTGGTACCTCCCAATATTATAGGAACTCTTGTGCGAATTAAATTTTATTTTATGATCATAATTCACAAATGAAATTGTAATTGAACAATAAAAACACGTATATTATTATTCATGTATGTATATTATTTCAGTTCTACAAGGACGTAGCAGCTATCCGAAAGTCTCCGGCGGTGAAAACCGGAGATTTGGACACACGAGCAATGTCGCAATCCATCCTAGTTGTCACTCGGTAAGATTTATGCCATAGAGACATTTTTTTGGTTAATCTGTACACTCATAACTAGAAGTCTTGGAAAATTCAGAAAATATCTGATCAAAAACACAAAGCCCGCAAAGGCGTCGTCGGCTTTTAAGAAAGTTGTGCGATCTTTTCTCGAAAGATCCAAAATTATAACCGTTCGAAAATACCGCTGGCGTCAATTGGTTCCACAAAGTAGTTGTGCGTGGTAGAAAGGATTCCGTCCATCATGGCAGTGAGGATGGAATTTAGAATATTCGACGCGATGTCCAAATGATACATGAATTCATGAATCGAAAATAGATACATATAGTAAACTTTATGTACGTACGCTAAGTATGCTATTACTATTTAGCTATTTTTTTAACGCCATTTAATCTGAAATTATAAGACATATCCAGTCATATAATGGACAGCCTCCCTAATCTGACGTTAATGAGAATGATTATTAACCCTGGAATCCTTAACGATGGGTGATGATCATGCATATTTATGTATTTATAGTTTAACTAGTGGTAGTGCCATGCTGTAACTTCAGTTATAGCATGTCCGGCCCATAGCCCGGTGTGGTCGACGTGAAACCACACTGCTACCTTATACCGGCGTTAAGTGACAACTATGATGTTGCGGATGCGATGGTAGGAAGTCCAAATGCGCACTGCCTCTTCCCCAAAGATTCTGAAGCTTTTACAAGTACAACCAGCATAGTATAAGTTGCTGCATACGCCTCGTATCTTGTTGGCCTCGTATCTTATCGTATCAAGGTGTAAAACCAATCATCTAAGACTGAAAGTATTTTGACTACAGATTACTTCCGGGTGCCAAAGGCGTAGTTGGTATAGTCAACCTATCCCACAAGACACAGATGCTCAACTTGTCTTCGATCCATTTACTGCCACAAAAGTTACAAGTTCTTGCTTCTGGGGTTGACTGCATAGTTGAAAATGCGTAAGTAGCATTATTTGTTTAACTGTAATATATGTATTTTGTACTTATGTGGACTGTGGACTGTTATAATCAAGCCGCAGTAAACACTTAGTGCCCTTTACAATCATAATAAACAATACTTTACTAGACTAGTCTTAAAGCAGCGAGGATATAGCCCATAAAGTAGACATACGCATCAGTACTCCTGTGAAACATTTGTCAACTCCGTAGTTCGTTCCGTATCTCCGTAGATAGACACCATTGTGCACCAATTGGTGAATACGTATGCTGCTGGCCGGTACTGAGGCGTCATTAGATTTTTTTTCTTTATGTAAATGCAAAATCACTGAAAAGTTGACAGAAAATACACCTTTTTGACATCTATTGTTTTAAAGCTCGTTGCCCTGAGATATTCACGAAATTGATTCCTTAAGATAGTTACAAAAGTAATATTCCTAAATATTTTTTCAGATATACTCTTGCCAAGAATTCCTTGCCAATATCTGGGCACTGTGCTGTTATATTACAAACTGTTGACAAATGCTGTTAAAATCTTTTAAAGTACAATAATTATTTATTTTAATGTGGATATTCAAAAACAAAATGAATGTATTTAAATTTATTTATTAAATAATAAAGAACTATTTATAAAAGCTGTTTGAATGTCTTTTCTTTTAAAACATTAATATCTTAAAATACAGTGTTTAAAAGTCCATAGCACCCTCTAAGAAACACAAACAGTCAACTTTATTGATGACCACATCCAAATCTTTCTTGACTATAGTTTTCCTTTTATGTTGAGCGGTGTATTCATATGTTGCTTTTGCAATTGTTTCTAAAAACATTTCCTAAAATAACAACACAATCTTTCTTATTCTATTTAGAAGGTAGAAAATTAAATACTGATAATTTAAATTGAGGTATATGTGGTCTTAATATCACTTAGACCTGCTGAACTTGTTTGCAAAAGCAAATAAAAATCAGGATACCATTTAAGGACAAACCTCAAATGTAAAAAAACATTAAGTAAAATTAACCTGAAGGCTTGAAGGTTATGAATTAGGTAGCGGGTGGGCGGGCTGTACATAATGGTGATAAATTATTTATACCCTATTTCTTAAGTACATTTAAAGTCAATATATACAGGTTGTTCCAAAAACCTAATGTAAAGCCAGTCATGGATACCCCAGGTGATGATAGCTATCAGAAAAGTATTACAAGTAATTTTTTCAATATTAAATAATGACTACTCATCTGACTCAAAGATGCACATTAAGAAAAAGGATTGAGAGAAAGCTTAGCTACTAAGTACTACAACGAGTCTTCTTGTATGTGCCATAGGGCGTTTAAAACACTTACAGTTGCCTTGGTAATGAGAAATACCGCGTCACCATTTATTACACGAACATCAGGATCCATCTTCATAATGTTTTTTATCCTTCCAATTGGCAAATCATTAGATTTAATAACATTACTCTTTAATATATTTGGAACTTTCTTATCAGCAGTAGTTTGGTCGTCACAGTGAGAAGCCGGAGTTTCAATAATACTACTTAGTTCGGAATCCGTAGCTTTAGTAAGACTATAATGTCTATCAAAATATTGTTCCGTTTCTTCCTCAACATTAGACAAATCTACCTCAGTGTATTGCTCTTCTTCCGACATTATAATTATCTTTCAAATTAAAAACTGAAACTACGTTTGAAAAACAAAATTCTAAAACCTTAGCTTAGCTAGGTTTTAAGTTTTTACACACAGTTTTTGAAAACATAATAATAATAAAGAGCGAAAACTAGCACATCAATGCGTTTTTTTCTATACACGATACGAAATCAAAAAGGTCCCACCGACACATTAAAACGTGATGAACATTTAATTATTTCGTGTTTAAATATACCTGTTATACTCGACACTGGCTAAATCAATAAGATAGATACCATTAATAAAGAATAAAAAACTAGGAACACCAGAAGGACACTACTCTCCAAATAACTAGTTTCAAGACGGCGACCTAAATTCCTACAAAACACTACGAAATCTGTATATTGTTCATCTTTAAAATCAATTGTTTTAAATATCTGCCTTCTTTCTACTCTTAATATACCAATAATTTATTATATAAACAAAATTGTATATAACAGCAGTCAAGTATCACTATTTTTTTTAACGGTGTCACATGTCAGTTTTTGGTTTTGCGCCAAAAAACTGCTTTTTTCGTTATTATTGGCTACTATTGTTAGGTAATTTAGCCAGTAGCAAATGTTTTCCGTTACTATATTAAATCATGGTAGCCAAGTAAAATACTGTAACTTTATAGGTAATAAGCATTGAAATGTTGAGACGACACATTTTAATGTCTCTTTAGGACCTTCTTGAAGTCAATTACTAGCACCTAAAGTATGATGCAATATTCTCGTTACGGAGACCTCTCCAAAAATCTGAATGTACATTTGAAGGCGTGCCGCTAATTTTCTCCCATAATATGAGAAATTTATATATTATCAATGTATAGGTGTATTTAATTCACAAATTTTTCTCCTTTCTGCGTTAATCTTCCTATAATTAATTTAAAAAAATAAAATTTTACGTATGGTACGCATACGCATTCAGGTATGGTTAATTGGCGCTAAAAGACTTAGCAATTTGCTAGCAAAAAGATAATGCATTAAGCACAGTGATTTGATATTGATTAATCGAAGAATCGTTGAGCCAAAAAAATTTTCTGTAATGATCGAGACAATCACGAGACTCGATTGTTTCCGTTTTGGTAAGAACCATATAGTTATTAACAATTAATTAAACGCACCCAAACACTTCTAAAATAATTAGTCACTTAATTACTCAAAACATGCCAGGACACTGCGTGCACAGTTTCATTAGCCTCTCTTTAATAAATAAAAAAAACTAAGTTTGTAAGTTTGTGATTATTTGTATTTTTTTACTTATATGTCATGAGCGTAACCACTGGGATTCCAGTAGATGGGCCGGTCGATGTCCCTATTAAGCGCTAGTATCTGTACAATTTCTAATGTTTTTTGAAACATTACATTTATGAAATAAGTTGTTCTTTATTTAGTAGTATTTTCATCGCGAAACGCTAACGAATCAGTGCAGACTGATAACGCTCGCTTTCGGCACGACGCCGCCCTACAGAGACGACTATACCCAGGGGCGGCTTAACCTATAGTAATATACTTAATCTACTCTTTGCCTATAGTGCAGGGTGTGCAAAGCACACAATGCCACCGTCTCAGGCGGCGCTCCCTGAGACAGCTAAGAGCATCGTCTTGGTCCATTATGGTATAACAATGATATGAGAGAAGCAGCCAGTTAAAGTTTCTTATTACGATGGCAAAGTTAATAGTTATAGCCGCAGGGTGGGGAGGGGTCAGGCTTAGGGGTCGCCAGGGTTTCATTGCACACGAGCTAGAGCCGCCCCTTACTATATCTGCCGCTATTAGGCACCACAGAGGACGGAATGAAAGCTTCCATTACCATTTGCTTTCTGTTTTCCAAAATACGGATTTATATTTATAATCTAAATACAAACTCAAAAACTCGATTTTTTTCTGGATCGATTCATCAGATTTCAATTCAAATCTATTGCTTTTCTTTAATTGCTTTCGTGTTTTACTAAAAAAATTGTATTTACGTAAAGCGTGAAGTTGTATTTGATATTTTAATTTTAGAGTGAGATTTTATTAGTTTACTAAATTTCGTCCTACTAGGATTCTGAGTATATCTCATGTAAGACGTCTAATAAATAAATTCAATAAATATAATACTAAATAAATTCAATTAAAATGGTATTTTCGTCAATAAACAAATATTGTTATAAATTTTTGTGCATTTCTAATTATGTGGTGTGGTTAACAAAAAAAAAATTATCGGTTCATATTAGTGAACACTTAAGTCCTTTAATTTTAAAATAATAATGTGTAAGGGTATGTTCCGATATACACTGCGAGTATTGTGCAGTGCTCTCACTGTTAAAAAAATCGTTCCGTTATGGACTGCCAGTATACAGCCGCTATATCCTAGGGAAATATATGACGTCACAAATCTCCGCCATATTTCTACTGCGAGCACTGGCGTTATTGAAGTAAGATATTCGCAGTGCTTTGATCACGTGATCAATCAAAACCACTTGAATGCCTAACGGCTGATATAACTTACAGTTTAATAACAAACATTTAAAATTCTAATTAAAGAATTAGCTTGGACTAATTATGGATGTTTGCTACTCAACTGTTGGAGCATTGTAAATTTAAAGATCACGGTAAAAATATGAAATTAACCAAAATAAAGTATATTAATTATTTACTCCAATAATAGCTTTTTTATTGAATTAAAAAACGTTAATGCACTCATATGAAAACTGCGTCGAAAAAACATTCTGACTAGTATACTGGACTGCGTTCCGTTTTACGTTGTAAAGCCTTTATAGCCAGCTATACTGGCTATAAAGAAACGGTTTCACAGTATACTAAATTGACGGCACTCTGTGCAGTGGTCGCAGTGTATATCGGAACAAAAAAACATACCCTTAAACAACCGTAATATGGGTGTACCGTTGCACCCTTCGAGAAATAAAATCATTATGTTTATGACACACAATACGGTTCATAGGCGTCAGATGTTATTCACCACCAAGCGAACAGTCGCAACCTTCACCTTATGTAACTACAAATAGTAAGCAATATATTTTACCTTATCTGCAATATGTTTCTGGATAAGTCCATCTGGACCAACGTAGAAAGTGCTGAAGCCATCATACCACCTGCAAAATACATTCAATAATTAGCTTCAGGCGAACGGAATCCCGGGTCGGACTTATTCACGATGCTTCATTGCAAAGATGAGATCATTTTTAATGTAGATAATATAATTAAAACTTTGATTGTAACTTTAACCATTTAAAGGTTCACTTATACTAAAGATTTACAATGTGTATTTTACTGCTGCTTTTTTATACTTGTGAGTTAATCCAATTTGTTTTAAGCATACCAATAAAAAAAATATATTATAGTGCGAGTCACCCATGATCCTGTAAGATTTTCTCTTTGATATTTTTATATATTTAAATATCCATGACCCATCACCACACACCTATGTCAATCACACTATGTTCGTCGTGGCCGGTGTTTAAACTGACCCCCCACTGTTAATAGTCAAGTACACTAGCCACTAGACAAGGAAGCGGCCAGACGTACATAGCGTTAAGAACAAGTATACAATAAGGCGGTCAAGACGGTTAATGGTTAAAGACCTTAATTATATTTGGCTTAAGGTTTTACTATAATGACTGAATATAATTCCACCATATTTGTTTATATAACTATCATTAATATTACCAAATGGCTTGATAATTTAGTCAGTATTAGGTTTTAGGGAGTAGATGGATTCAATTTAGGCAAGACCGGCAGCAGAGGGCGCTTATTGGCTAATATGATGATAACTATAAACTATCGATTGGAACAGCTTGATCTTGGGAAGTCTAATTTTTCCAGCCTTATCACAAATATTGCCATAACATTAGCTAATTTTCACAAAATATTTATTTGTAAACGAAAACTAATGGAAGTTCTCACAGTAGTTTATTAGCCAGTACAAAAGGTATTAACGGGACCTAATTACGAAGCCTTCTCCGTTTATCCTTCTTGTTTTAACCGTAAACCAATTAGCACTTAATAATAGCTATAAGGTTGTCTGTTAACCTTTTCATAAAAATTTTAAAATGAAGGATTACCCCACAAATAATAAAAAATAAGGTGTCCTCATACTTGAAACTCTTGTATTTCAACGTCTTTTGTACTCTATCGTCTAACATTCTAACTAGGGTTGGCAGCCTATGACCCGAGAGTCACTAAGAGAGTGACCCACTTGATAATTCCAAGTCACGCACTATAGTATATGAAAATAATTATAACATATAAAAGAAAGTACCTCTGACCCAAACGTCTTTTAATAATATATTGGTCGATTGATTTATAGCCAAAAAAGGTTGCCGACCCCTGGTATAAACAATTACATTCAAGCATCAAGCTTGGTTTGGTTAAAGCGAAAATTCTGTATGCTAAGAGCTGGCCAAGCGTGAGCCTAAGGTCGTACTAAAAAGATACTAGTAGGGATCCCTTAATGTCAGTCTTGCAATTCTGCGGTAATTTCCAGACCCCTGAATGTTTTAAGGAATCCAATACAGCTAGTGATCAATGCATTGAGCAATAATTGGTAAATAACAATATTCTATTCAAAGTGTACTTACATTTCCTGGTTTTGAAACACCTCTTTCATATTCCATAATTTATACTTCCAGAACGTGAAAAATACTTTCAGTCCAGAGATACCTTTGATGCGCCACCGCATTCTAGAACAAATGTTTTTATTTGTAATAATTTTAATAATTAAACTTCATAGAGATTAGTGATCTCAATGCTTATGTATGGAATTGTTTTTTTTTTATGTTATAAGGGGCAAACGAGCAAGAGGCTTACCTGATGGAAAGTGACTATCGCCGCCCATGGACACCTGCAATACAACAAGGCACGCAGGCGGGTTGCCAGCCTTTAAGAAGTTTCCCTTCCCAGAATCTTTGGACGGAAGGGGGGAAGGAGTTGAGCATTCAGACCTCCTACCTACCATACGACACGCGACAGCGTAGCTGTCACTTCACGTAGGAGTGTGGTTTCTCGCCGATCCTGCCGGCCCATACGTCTGTAAGTTATAGCAAGGCACTACTATCAATCAAATTATTATGGTTTTGGTACGTGTTGCAGTCGAAATATTAATTTTAACATTAAAGTTCATTTAAATAGATTTTATTTTCACCTATTTTGTGTTATGGGAGACAAGCACAAGTTGGGAAACAAGCTTAAAGCCCATGTAATGTCAAGTGGCTGCTCTGCCTATAAGAACTTATACACTACATCGACTGTCACCTAAATAGCATTGACAATCGCAATCGAGAAACTGATGCTGATGGAAAGTCTGATGATATTGTAACTTCACCGGCACCCATGGCATGACACATTACTGTTTGCCGGCAGAAATAGGAATAAATGTAAGTTTACTTTTTAGTTCTTGCTAATACATGATTGAATTAAAGCACTTGTGTTCAATTTATTAACTTTATAGTTATACATTGTTTCACCTCAGCAATTAAATAACATGGTATTTATAATTTATTTTATTATTAATTATTTTATATTCAATTTATTTATTTATAATTTTATTAACATCAATACATTCTTTACTATTGATTAATCCTGATATTGTATGCGATGATGTCGTGAAGCAAAACAGTTTCAATGTTTTAATTCAAACTTGTATTTAAATTAAATTACTATTTTATTCTAACATGATATAAAAATGCCAGTAAATTTAATAAATTGGAATTCATTTATTTTATTTTCGATCGCTACCTTCGATATCTACAGAAGTCGTGAGTGGTACAAACTTTAGACATGTATAATATATATACTTACAACATATAGCTACACTCTATGGTTATATATTGAGTCTTTGTATTGACCTGATGTCAAACCTATTTATTTTTGTGTCATAACCGGCAAAATTTAAATAGCAAAATCTATTATTCTACATATCTTTATCTATATTAATATGACTTAGTTTTTAGTTTAGTTAATATTCGTTATTATAAGACAGAGTATTCTGTAATTAGAACAATCAGACTTAATTTTCTTTGGTTCCTTGATGCAACAAACAAGTTTATTCTTTTAAACGGAGTTCAAAATAATCGAATGCTTATTATAAATTATTTACCGACGACCAATTATAACAAATATCCAATTGTAAAAAATGCCGGTTAAATGAAACAAATCTTTGATATGGAAAACTTAAAACTTGTTTGAATATTATGGACAATTATGAAAATTATGGATTTAGCTGCATTTGCAATGAAATGCAATTTTGACCCTTTTTTACTATA
>DWAA01000159.1:0-10069 GCA_018237865.1 Styx infernalis | reverse complement strand
GGTGGTGCTGAACTTCTTTATCGGCGTGATGGCATCGACCTTACCGGCGATGTTCCCGACCCATATCCGCTACAGCGCCCTGGCCAGCGCCTTTAATATTTCGGTGCTGATTGCGGGCATAACCCCAACGCTTGCCGCCTGGCTGGTGGAGACGACGCAGAACCTGATGATGCCAGCTTACTACCTGATGGTGGTGGCGATTATCGGCTTTATTACCGCGATCACTATGAAAGAAACCGCCAATAAACCGCTGAAAGGCGCAACGCCGGCGGCATCGGATATTGCGGAAGCGCGTGAAATTGTTCAGGAGCATCACGACAATATCGAGCAAAAAATTGAGGACCTGGATAAGGAAATCGAAGATCTGCAGGCGAAGCGTTCACTGCTGGTTGATCAGCATCCGAGGATTAACGAGTAGTTTCCCGCCACTCTGACCCTCTGCCCATAGGGGCGAGGAGATGAATAAAGAAGCCCTCACCTACGCGTGGGGGCTTTTTTTTGCCCTTAACCCTTTGCCTCAGGAAGAAGTCCGGACGACGGTTTTCATCACTTTATCGCATTGGATATATCGTATATTTATATGCAAAGCGCAATTTTGACTTTGTGAATTGAGATAACTCACTTAACGTAAATGCACAGAAAAAGCCGATAAAAACACCATTACAGGGTACACACATGCAAAAGAAAGTCCTGCCATTACTGCTGCTGGCTGCGCTGTCTGCGGCTTCCCACGCTGCTACGCCACCGGATACCCTGGTGGTTGCTCAAGGCCTGGATGATATCGTCAGCCTTGACCCAGCGGAAGCCAACGAACTCTCAAGTATCCAGACCGTGCCGAGCCTTTATCAGCGTCTGGTGCAGGCTGATCGTACCGACCCGGCCAAAGTGGTGCCGATTCTGGCGGCAAGCTGGCAGGGCGATGCGGCCAATAAGAAGTTGACCATCAAGCTGCGCCCGGACGCTAAATTTGCCTCCGGCAACCCGCTGCGCCCGGAAGACGTTATCTTCTCCTACACCCGCGCGGTGACGCTGAACAAATCTCCGGCCTTTATTCTCAACGTGCTGGGATGGCAGCCGGACAACATCGCCAGCCAGCTGAAGAAAGTGGATGACCACACGCTGGAAGTGCACTGGACGGCTGACGTAAGCCCGGCGGTAGCGCTGAACATTCTTTCCACGCCAATCGCCTCTATCGTTGATGAAAAAGCGGTTGAGCCGAACGTGAAAGCAGGCGACTTCGGCAACGAGTGGCTGAAAATGCACTCTGCCGGCAGCGGTCCGTTCAAAATGCGCGTCTATCAGCCGCATCAGGCTATCGTGCTGGATGCCAACCCGACTTCCCCGGGCGACGCGCCAAAAGTGAAGAACATCATCATTAAAAACGTGCCCGATCCGGCCGCCCGCCGCCTGCTGATTGAGCAGGGTGACGCCGATATCGCCCGCGATTTAGGCTCTGACCAGACCAGCGCCCTGGAAGGTAAACCGGGCGTGAAGGTGCTGAGCATTCCTTCCGCCGAGCAAAACTATCTGGTGTTTAACGTCGGCAACAACGCCAACCTGCTGCTGAAAAACCCGGCCCTGTGGGAAGCGGCTCGCTACCTGGTGGATTATCAGGGCATTACCAAAGACCTGCTGAAAGGCCAGTACTTCGTTCACCAGAGCTTCCTGCCGGTCGGTTTCCCTGGCGCACTGGAAAATACGCCGTTTAAATTCGACCCGGCGAAAGCGAAAGAGATCCTGGCGAAAGCGGGCATTAAAGACCCACATTTCAGCCTCGACGTAGAAAACAAACCGCCTTTTATCACCATCGCACAGTCGATGCAGGCGAGCTTTGCACAGGGCGGCGTGAAGGTTGATCTGCTGCCTGCTGCAGGTAGCCAGGTTTACGCTCGCGTTCGTGCGAAGCAGCACCAGGCCGCTATCCGTCTGTGGATCCCGGACTATTTCGACGCCCACTCCAACGCCAGCGCCTTTGCCTATAACGATGGCAAAGCAAGCACCGTGGCCGGGCTGAACGGTTGGCAAATTCCGGAACTGAACAAACAGACGCTGGCCGCCGTCGCGGAAGCTGACCCGGCCAAACGCAAAGATCTCTATACCAAACTGCAGGAAGAGCTGCAGCGCAGCTCCCCGTATGTGTTTGTCGATCAGGGCAAAACCCAGGTAGTGGTGCGCGATAACATCAAAGGCTACCAGCAGGGCCTGAACGCGGATATGGTGTATTACGATAACGTCACTAAATAACTGAACGACCCTTCGCCCGGCCCTTTCTGTTGTGAAAGAAGCCGGTCGGGGGGTTCATCACCATTCGCGCAAAAAGAGTTCTCCATGTCCGAAGTCTCGCCTTCGTCGCAGCGCCTGCGGCGTACGCTGCTTACCCTGTTTCAGGGAATATTTACCCTCGCCCTAACCCTTATTGGCTTACTGCTGATTACCTTCGCGTTGTCCGCGCTTTCGCCGGTGGACAGGGTGCTACAGATAGTTGGCGATCACGCCAGCCAGTCAACTTACGATCAGGTTCGCCACCAGCTTGGGCTGGATCGGTCGCTGACCGTGCAGTTCTGGCACTACCTGGTTGATCTTGCCCACGGCGATTTGGGCATAGCCAGCTCAACCGGCCAGCCGGTGCTGCATGATTTACTTTCAGCCTTCCCGGCCACGCTTGAGCTCGCCACCCTCGCGCTCATCACCGGCAGCGTGCTAGGCGTGCTTTTTGGCGTGCTTTGCGCCCGTTTTGCCGGCTCGCCGCTGGATCTCGCGGTGCGTACTTTTACCCTGCTTGGCAACTCGGTCCCCATTTTCTGGCTCGGCCTGCTGATGCTGGCGCTGTTTTATGCCCGACTACAGTGGAGCGCAGGGCCAGGCAGGCTCGACGATATTTACCAGTACAGCGTCGAGGCCAAAACGGGATTCGTGCTGATAGATACCTGGCTTTCGGGCGATAAGGGCGCGTTCCTCAATGCCGTTAACCACCTGATTCTGCCAGTGGTGGTGCTGGCCTATTATTCCCTCGCCAGCATCACTCGCCTTACGCGCACGGCCTGCCTCAGCGAAATGAATAAAGAGTACATTACGCTGGCTCGCGCAAAGGGCGCAGGGGATATGACGATTTTGCTTCGCCACGTGCTGCCGAACATTCGCGGCACGCTGTTCACCGTGATCGCGCTCGCATGGACCAGTATGCTGGAAGGTGCCGTACTGACGGAAACCGTCTTCTCCTGGCCGGGGATTGGCCGCTATCTCACCACCGCGCTGTTTGCCGGTGATACCACCGCAATCATGGGCGGCACGCTGCTGATTGGTGTGTCGTTTGTGCTGATCAATAACCTGACCGACATCCTGGTGCGCGCCACCGACCCGAGGATCCGCTAATGCCGTCTTCTCTTTTTCTTCGACGCATGCTGCGCTCCCCGGCCGCCCTTAGCGGCCTGATTATCATTGCCGTGCTGGTGCTGATCGCCCTGTTTGCTCCGCTGCTGGCCCCGTTCGATCCGAACTGGCAGGACGCCGCCGCGCGCCTGCAGGCACCCAACGCCCATCATCTGCTGGGTACCGACGGCTACGGCCGAGATCTGCTTTCTCGTCTGCTCTACGGCACCCGTCCGGCGCTCGGCCTGGTGCTGCTGGTGACCGTTATTACCCTGCCGGTTGGGCTGCTGATCGGCATTCTGTCCGGCTATTACGGCGGCTGGCTGGAGCGTATTCTGATGCGCTTTACCGACGTGGTGATGTCGATGCCGCGCCTGATTCTGGCCTTTGCCTTCGTGGCTATGCTCGGCCCTGGGCTGGTTAACGGCGCGCTGGCGCTGGCTTTGACCACCTGGCCTGCCTATGCACGCCAGGCGAGAAGTGAAATACAGCGGCTGCGCCACAGCGACTATCTTGCGGCCGCAGAAATGATGGGGATCAAGGGCATTCGCCTGCTGGGCGGCCACATCCTGCCGCTGTGCCTGCCTTCCGCCATCGTGCGTCTGGCGCTGGATCTTGCCGGGATTATTCTTGCCGCCGCCGGTCTGGGCTTCCTGGGCCTCGGTGCCCGCCCGCCAATGTCGGAGTGGGGCGCCATGATTGCCGACGGGATGCAGGTAATTTTCGATCAATGGTGGATTGCCGCCATTCCGGGCACCGCCATTCTGCTGAGCAGCCTGGCCTTTAACCTGCTGGGCGATGGCCTGCGCGACGTGCTGGAGCCGCAACATGACTAACAGAATTACCGTTTCCGGGCTAAATATCGACTACCCCGGCAGCCGGGTTGTCAACAACCTTTCCTTCACGCTGGGCAATGAACGCCTGGCGCTGGTGGGCGAGTCCGGCTCGGGAAAATCCATGACGGCGCGAGCCCTGATGGGGCTGGTACGTAAGCCGGGTAAAGTGAGCGCGGAGCAGCTCAACGTGCTGGGACATGACCTGCTGGAGATGAACGCCCGAAGCTGGAACCAGCTGCGCGGCAGCGACATCGCCATGGTGCTGCAGGACCCGCGCTATGCGCTGAATCCGGTGAAAAGCGTCTTTCAGCAGATTGACGAGGCGCTCCGCCTGCACCAGAAGCTGTCTTCAGCCGAACGTCGTGAACGCTGCCGCGAACTGGTGCAGTCCGTGGGTTTGCCGGACGCGGTGCTGCTGCGCTACCCCGGTGAGCTGTCCGGCGGCATGGGCCAGCGCGTGATGATCGCTATCGCCCTCGCCAATAACCCGAAAGTGCTGATTGCCGACGAGCCTACGTCGGCGCTGGATGCCCGCCTGCGTAACCAAATCCTTGAGCTGCTGGTAGCCCAGTGTGAGCAACGCCAAATGTCGCTGCTGCTGATTAGCCACGATCTGCCGCTGGTGGCGGAACACTGCCACCGCGTGCTGGTGATGTATCAGGGACAGAAAGTGGATGAAATGGCCGCGGGCGAGCTGGCGCAGGCCACTCATCCCTACACGAGAACGCTCTGGACCTGCCGCCCAAATGCCGACACCTACGGGCAGATGCTGCCAACGCTGAACCGCAGTGAATTCAAGCAAGGAGAGACGCATGGCGATCGTTAAGGTTGAGGATCTGAGCGTCGAGTTTGCCGGGAAAAGCGGCGTCAAAACCGCCGTTGCAGGGGCCAGTTTCGCGATTGAGCAGGGCGAAACGTTTAGCCTGATTGGCGCCTCCGGCTGCGGAAAATCGACGATTCTGCGCGTGCTTGCCGGGCTACAGCGTGACTGGAAAGGCAGCGTAGAACTGCTGGGCAATAAAATTGCGGCAGGCAAACGTTTTCAGGGAATGCTGCGCCGCGAAGTGCAGATGGTGTTTCAGGATCCTTACGCCTCGCTGCACCCAAATCACACGATTTGGCGCACGCTGGCAGAACCGCTAAAAATTCACGGCGAGAGCAACATTGAAGCCCGTGTGGAGGAGGCGTTAAGCCAGGTCGGGCTGCCTGCCGACGCGGCAAAACGCTACCCGCACCAGCTTTCCGGCGGCCAGCGCCAGCGCGTGGCGATCGCTCGTGCGCTTTTGCTGCGCCCAAAAATCCTGCTGCTCGACGAACCAACCTCCGCGCTGGATATGTCGGTACAGGCTGAAATCCTTAACCTGCTAAACCGCCTGAAGCAGCAGCACGGCATGACCTACCTGCTGGTCAGCCACGATGCCGACGTGATTGCCCATATGTCCGATCGTGCGGCCTTTATGGCCAACGGCGTGATTGAGCGCAGCTTCGATCGCGCTGCGCTGGTTAACGGTGACTACAGGATGGCGCACGGGTAACGCATTATTATTCCAGCGTCACCATTTCTTCGTCAGACAAAGCCAGAATGCAGCGATTGCGGCCGGTATTTTTGCCGTAATACATGGCTTTGTCTGCCCTGCCGATGGCGCTATGAAGGGAGTCATCCGCGCTGACGAGGGTCAGCCCGCCGGTCACCGTCACGCGGATTGCCTGGCCGCCCACGCTGACAGGGTGGCTGGCTAAGTGCTGGCAGATGCGCTGCCCAGCGAGCTCGGCATGTTCACGGCTGGCCGCCTCGAGTAGCATAATAAACTCCTCGCCGCCGAAGCGATAAATACGCTCTTCGTGGCGCATTCCGCTTTTGAGCACCGACGTAACCTTGCATAACACATCATCTCCGGCGTTATGCCCCCAGGTATCATTTATTTTTTTAAAACGGTCGATATCCGTAATTAATAAATAGAGTTGATTCCCTGCTCGTTCACAGCGCGAACGTATCAACGGAAACTCTTGATATAAAAGATGACGCAGCGGTAGACCGGTTAATGTATCGTGCATATTCCGATATGAGAACAAATATTCTTTATAGCTATCCAGGCTACTAATTAAGACTTGTTGAGACTCATGATAGCGATTTAATAATTCGGTTTTCACCGTTTTATCGATAATCGAATGCATCAATTCTCTGGCTATATCGTGCATTTCATAGTGCAGCTGGTCAAGGCGCTTAATCTGCTCATGATTTAACGAATGATCGCTCATATGCTGGCGAAGCCAGCTGCTGAAGCGACAGTGATGATGTGATTCGGGATCGTGAATTTCTCGATCCGGCTCTCCGCCTAATATACTTAATGTCATCAACCTGTTTGCCCATTCATAATGGTAGCAAATAGCCATGTTTAATTCTGATAAAGAGTAATCTATATCCTTAACATTAATTGTCATCATTCCCTCGCAAGATACTATCCCTTTAACCATAGAGTTACTATGGGAACTGCCAGTATATACAGATTGAAATAAAATCCGTATTAGCTAGTCAAAACTTTACGGTTACTGTTGCTATACATACTTTATGGCACCGTTTCAGGGCGATTTGACTGAGGATGAGGCAACAAGCCTTATATCCTTCCTGGATGTATTCCGAGGCACAGCATTAAAACACGCAAAATGTAATCTATTGTGATTAATTATTGCACAGACGTAGTCCTGCGGGCGTTTATCCCGATTTCACTTACGGAACGCTTCCTGGCGCAATCCCTGCAATACTTATTTTGTGTATCGCGTGATACGCCACCTCCAGGAGCACATTTTGAACAGGTTACCTTCCAGCGCCTCGGCACTTGCCTGTACGGCGCACGCACTGAACATTATCGAAAAGAAGTCACTTACCCATGAGGAGATGAAGGCGCTAAACCGGGAGGTTATCGACAGCTTCCAGCAGCATGTAAATCCGGGTTTTCTTGAGTACCGCAAGTCCGTTACCGCCGGCGGGGATTACGGAGCCGTAGAGTGGCAAGCGAGCAGCCTGAATACGCTTGTCGACACCCAGGGCAAAGAGTATATCGACTGCCTGGGTGGGTTCGGCATCTTTAACGTGGGGCACCGTAATCCAGTCGTTGTTTCCGCCGTCCAGCATCAGCTTGAAAAGCAGCCCCTGCACAGCCAGGAACTGCTCGACCCTCTGAGGGCGATGCTTGCCAAAACGCTTGCCACGCTCACGCCGGGTAAACTCAAATACAGCTTCTTTAGCAACAGCGGCACCGAGTCCGTAGAAGCGGCCATCAAACTGGCGAAGGCCTACCAGTCGCCACGAGGTAAATCTACCTTTATTGCCACCAGCGGCGCGTTTCATGGGAAATCTCTGGGTGCGCTTTCGGCCACGGCAAAATCAACGTTCCGCAAACCGTTTATGCCGCTGCTGCCGGGCTTCCGCCATGTGCCCTTTGGCAATATCGACGCACTGCGCACGCAGTTCAGCGAATGCCGTAAAACCGGCGATGACGTGACGGCACTGATCCTCGAACCTATCCAGGGGGAAGGCGGCGTGATCCTGCCTCCTCCGGGCTATCTGCCTGCGGTACGCCAGCTTTGCGACGAATTCGGCGTGCTGCTGATTCTGGATGAAGTGCAAACCGGGATGGGACGCACCGGCAAGATGTTTGCCTGCGAGCACGAAAACGTGCAGCCGGACATTCTCTGCCTGGCAAAAGCGCTGGGCGGCGGCGTGATGCCGATAGGTGCCACGGTTGCAACGGAAGAGGTGTTTTCCGTGCTGTTCGATAACCCGTTCCTGCACACCACCACTTTTGGCGGCAACCCGCTGGCCTGCGCGGCTGCGCTGGCGACCATTCACTATTTGCTGGAAGAAAATCTGCCCGCTCAGGCGGCCCAGAAAGGACAGCTGCTGTTGGATGGCTTCCGGGCGCTGGCCCGCGAGTTCCCGGATCTCATCGTTGAGGCCCGCGGCCAGGGTCTATTAATGGCAATTGAGTTCCGCAACAACGACATTGGCTACAACTTTGCCAGCCAGATGTTCCGCCAGCAGGTACTGGTCGCCGGTACGCTGAATAATTCAAAAACTATTCGCGTGGAGCCGCCGCTGACCCTGACGATTGAGCAGTGCGAGCACGTGCTGGAGTGCGCTAAGCGTGCGCTTTACCGGCTTAGAGTGACGCAGGATGAGGCGGCAGAGGCGCAGGAAAGCTGATTCCCCTAACCCCAACCCTCTCCTCTCTGGGGAGAGGGCCAGGATGAGGGGCAATCCCTACGGCAGCAGCCCGATAAAACTCCGCTTCTTGCGCGGCTCAGACATCATCTCATCCAGCTTCTCAACGCAGGCGAGATAGTGCGGCGTCTTCTTGTGCGCCAAAACCGCAGCCTCATCTAGGTAAGCCTCATAGATAAAAAATCGCGTAGCAACATCCGGGTCCTGCAGCACGTCGAAGCGCAAATTGCCGGGTTCCCTGATAGCCCCTTCATGGTTCGCCTGAAACACCGCCAGAAACTCGTCGACGCGCTCGGGCTTAATGTTAATTTCCACCAGCGTTACGTTCATGCTTTACCTCCCTGATGTTTCGCTTCAAGCCAGAACTGATAAGCTTCGCGGGCAGGCATATTCTCGTGCACTACTTTTTTCACCGCCTGCAGCATCGCCAGCGGCGCTTCAGACTGGAAAATATTGCGCCCCATATCCACGCCGGATGCGCCCTGGTTTATCGCTTTAAAGCACATCTCCAGCGCTTCCTGTTCCGGCAGTTTTTTGCCTCCGGCAATGACAATCGGCACCGGGCAACTGGCGGCAACTTTCTCAAAGCCTTCCTCCACGAAGTATGTTTTAACAAACTGCGCCCCGAGCTCCGCAGCAATACGGCTTGCCAGTGAGAAATAGCGAGCATCACGAGCCATCTCTTTACCCACGCCGGTCACCGCGAGCGTAGGGATACCATAGCGCGTGCCTTCGTCCACCAGCTTGATAATGTTGTTGATCGACTGGTGCTCATACTCGCTGCCGATATAAATCTGCGCGGCCACCGCACAGGCGTTGAGGCGTAAAGCATCTTCCATCGTCACGGCAACGCTTTCGCGTGAGAGTTCACTGAGGATAGAGTTGCCGCCAGAGGCGCGCAGCACAATGGGCTTGTTGGTTGCCGGTGGCACCACGCTACGCAGAATGCCGCGCGTACACATCAGCACGTCGGTTTCGGGGAACAGCGGCGCGATGGAGAGATCAATCCGCTCTAGCCCGGTGGTTGGCCCCTGAAAATAACCGTGATCGAAGGCCAGCATCACGGTGCGCCCGGTGTTTGGGTTAAAGATCCTCGCCAGCCGCGACTGCATACCCCAGTCCAGCGCCCCGCTTCCCTTCAGGTAAAAAGCTCGGTTCTCCTGCGGCTGGCCAATGCCGAAATCTTTTCCGTCTTTAATATCATCCAGATCTGCCATGACGTCCTCTCCCGGATCCGTATGTGAAATAAGAGATAGTGTTCAAAAACGTAGTCAGGGATCGTCAATCGCAACCGTGCAGCGATCACAAAACATTCAAATAGATCGGCCAGATCGCTCGCGATGGATAAGAGTTTAGTGATTGAACGGATAACGGAAGAGGCCTGCTAATGAGTTATTTACTTGCACTGGACGCCGGAACGGGCAGTATCCGCGCCGTTATCTTCGATACCTCTGGCCAGCAAATCGCCGTTGGCCAGGCCGAATGGAAGCACCTGAGCGTAACCGACGTGCCGGGCTCGATGGAATTCGATCTCGCCGTCAACTGGCAGCTTGCCTGCCGCTGCATCCGTGAGGCCTTGCACAAGGCAAACCTCTCCGCTTCGGCAATAACCGCCGTCGCCTGTTGCTCGATGCGTGAAGGG
>DWAA01000158.1:0-10109 GCA_018237865.1 Styx infernalis | reverse complement strand
CTTAAAGGCTGGCAACGCGCCTGCGTGCCTTGTTGTATTGCAGGTGTCCATGGGCGGCGGTAGTCACTTACCATCAGCTGAGCCTCTTGCTCGTTTGACCCTTCTATCGTAAACATTAAAAAAAAAAAAAAAATCCTAGGATGGCACGGCAGACAGTGCCTAGCCAAATTACTTAATAAGGTCAAATTCAGCCTTTTAACATTAAGTAGCGCAAAACTTCAGGGTCTACCTAGGTACTACCGAGCAAAGTAGATTGCTATGCCTACTTGTAACCTTCCTATTGAGGAAGGTAAACGGTAGGTATATTGAAGCCAAAACTAAATCTATTTGTAGTTTGAGACTTTAAATTATACAAATTCTACAGTTTTCTAAAGTAACTATAGATAATCTGTAAGTGAAATCAATGTAATATTCGAACAGGAACAATAGCGATACTATATAATATATAAAAGAGTTTCTTGTTTGTTTATGGAACCCTTAAAACGTTTGATATAAAAGATAATGCTTTGCTAGGAGCGGCTGTCACAATAGACAGGTAGAGCCCCTGGCGCTTCCGTCATTAAACTCTACCTTGATACTCTATATAGATTTACTCGTAATAAAGCTCTTTGGGATAGAGCTACTAATAATGCCTTTTTACCTCGGGGCTCTCAGTTCCGATCCCTATTAGTACCATTATTTGTTTGATTAACATATTCTTCTTTATGCAACTAATTATTATAAGCCAAGTCATACAAGATGTGAATCGTAGATTAGACTTCAATTTGTTTAGTAGTCACGTATTTTCACCTCTGGCAATAGAGGGAGTAAATCCATTAAAACTTCTCATTTATAATACGCACTTTGCATTAAACATAGTAAATTTGAATTTTAAATAAATAATTACAGAGTTAATTAACTGTGGGTCAGATAATTATATAAATCCACTTCTCGTGCTTTGTTAGAGACTTTTGACCCGCAGTTAACGCGTAAGTCACTAGGGCGCAAGAAAATAGATATAACCTCTCGCTACGTGGTAACTTAGAGTTATACGTGTATTAATATTTTTTTTAATTTGTTCAATTGCAGTTTTGCAATCTGGACGAAAATTTAAGTATCAACTTCATGGTAGTCGTGTATGTTGCAATATGTGTTAATACTCAAAATCAGATATATTTGTAATGCAGAGTGCATTACAAATTTATGTACAAGCTAAAGTTGGTATCACTAGATTATAAAACATTAACTATGATCGCCTTTTTTTTATACTTCATGAGGGGCAAACGGTCAAAAGGCGCACCTGGTGTTAAGTGACTACCGCCGCCATTGTAGGCCGGTAAAAGTATTAGACACGCAAGAGCGTAGCCAGCCTTTAAAAAATCCTTGAGGGGAAATTGGGCATTTGCTAGCTTTGAGTAACTTCATACGAAAAATTATAATATCCTACTCTTATTAAAAATACGTGCCTTAAATAACATCTTAGTATCTTGCTAAACTAAGCTTTTTCTATTGTGTCCCTCTATTTTAAATGTGTAAAGTAATTTGTTCATTATTTATAAAAAATAGGTCCATTATTGGGTGAGCTGATCTGAATGCTTACTTTTGATTGCTATGGAGTTTGCGATAATAAATAAAATTAACACCTAAAGTATACCTTCACCCGCTTGCTTGCTATTGTATACGTCAAACGTAATTTTTTAATATTTAGTCGCTTTCTTTTTACAAAGGTGCGACGGATCTACCGGTTTTTTGTACAAACATAGCTTTAGGGGAGAAGAGTGTTTGAGACTTCTTTTACAAATAGACTCTGGCTTTACAAGCCCACCTTTTGGCTTGACACTCCTAAAGTAAAAACGGTAAGTGAGGCACGTAAATAATATTTATTCAAATGACATACAAAAGACCAGCTCGCCGCTTTGCCGGCTCTATTTATTACGAAGCCACTTTACTCGCTACGCGCTAGAGCCAGATTCAGGTAGACTGTTGACACCGACTTGACCGACGTAGCATTAATTAAGTACAATCAGATCCATGAATACATGCCTCTTCACTTCTTGGTTTCAAATTTTTTTATAACCCAATAGTAATTGTAATCTGTGCAGTGACTCAAGTGTGCAAATTCCCCGCAGTGTGTTTGTTGTCTAGAAGAAATAAACTGATGTTAAGTTAAAAGAGCTCATCCGAGTAAACACTTCCACCGTACCTATTTTAGTCGTCAAACAGTAATTCTGTGTTACAGTACTAAGAGCACGGGTGCCCGTGAAATCAAAAATCACTTCATTTAAAGGCTACATTTTCAATATAAAGTGATTTATTGGTGTTTTGTAAAACCTGATTGTCGAAGAAAATATCACGCTGCTAAATTGAAAAAGTATCACTAAATTATAATCATGGCAGTGTGTCCGGACAGCCGAAAATAAAAGGCATATATAAATATATAGAAATAGAAAAATTAAGTAAGTATCAAAGTCACAAAAATCGAGTTATTATTAAACTTGATTTTTATCATGCGTATTCAACGTGTTAAATATCTAAGAACACACAAATAAGTATGTTAACATACATGACGCATCATGTACTACTTTGTAGAACGCGTTGACGCCAGTGGCAATCCAACCCAGCATCTTTGTAGAGTTTCTGCATTTTATAAGGTAAGTTTATTTACCTTTCGTAAAATGTTGACAACAAGCTTTGTATTGATTTTAGATATAATTTCATGTTGTTGATGTTCAAAAAATAGACTGATTATAGCAGCAATTATTATTCTACAAAATTCACCATAATCGTATGTTTTATGTTATGTATTTCATATTATAAGTATTCACATTAATATAGGCTTTTCTATTGTGCGTGGTTTAACGTTTTTGTATGTGCACGGACATATAGATTATAATAAGAACGTATGCAAAATTAACATGGTATTGTACTCTTGTAAATTTTATTTAAATACAATGATGGCTACGTACTACCGCGTTTCCTTTATCGTAAATTGCCTACACGTAAACCAGTTTTGTAATGTATTGAACTAACTTGTAAATGGGGTGCATGTTCCCTTCTTCTACTTTGAAAAAAAAAAATTTTTCATGTGGATAATTTTTGTAATACTTTTAAAGGCTGTTTTCCTAAATTAATTAAAAACTCATATCTCGATGACGCTGTAAAGGCCATTACGCCCAACTAAACTAACATTTAAAAAGAAAAGAAAAATATCATGCACTTAGCCAAAGGGGTCGAGGTCGAAATAAGAATTCCAAAAATGGTATACTTAAAAATTAATAACTTTGGTTTTCAATTATGTAAGCGAAAGTGTCTCTATGACCTCTTCTTATTTTATGTTGGTAGCTAATTAATCACTTACAATTCTTACATAATATTAATTGATTATCAGGAACCATTAAAACTTAGCTGGTATAATATTAGACTGAGTATTAGAATTTACTAGTCTTGCCGAAACAAGACTTTAAAAAATAGAGAGTCAAGACTCATTTGAGTGTTCCCCTCCACGGAAATCTTTAGTAAAAGGCGAAAGATTTGTACGTTTTGAAGGGAAACCAGAGCACTTGTAATAAAGTTCGTGAGTTTTATAACCAAAACGAAAATGATTTCACCACCGTGATGTAGAAAAACTTTATTTAGTTTACAGTGACATCTAGTGGTGATTTTTTGAGTCTGTTGTTGTTGAGCGAATAATACTAAGAAAACTAGTTATTATGTTTTTTTTTTCGAATAAATTGTTTAACGTATAAACTACATAATCAAGGTTACTGCAATAGATAATAGTGATTTATATGGAATAAGTGTAAAATTTCCACTATTCCATTATTCTACTAGAATAAAGTCTCTTTTGATGTTTTAGTATTTTTTTATATTTAGCGTGTTTTTTTAAAACATTCAAGAATGATTATAACGGCACATAAAAGAATCTAGTACATCTAAATGTTGTCAAAACAGTAAATTCAATACGAAACGGGAAACGAGGAGAAAGATCGCCGTTATCTGATTATATTTTCGTAATAAACATATAAATAAAAATATTCCTTTTAAGAATTATAGTACTTTACTCATGGTTTGTTTAGAGGTAGCAAAAAAGCTAACCACAAGATGAACATAAAAGTCTGCTAGTTAATAAAAAAACATAATGAAATATTTTTATATGAGCACGTTAGTCTTTTTTATAAGCGTAAGGGAATAACCAAGTACTAATTATTCAAGCGGCTAATAAATATGATTTAAGACAGTGCTATTTAATAAATTGTTTATTTCGTTAACAAGTTAAATAAGTAGAGTGCAAATGCTGAACTTTATTTTTTGAGCTATTGTGTTTACAAATGCCAAACAAGTATATTTATTTATTAACAGAAGAAGCACAATTTTTACCATTAATATCACAGGTATCTGTGTACTCCTAGATGTAAATTAACATGTCATGCGTAAACATAAAATGTTAGTACATATAAGCGCCATCGGTTTTGTAAAAATTCAAAATAAAATAACAAAACCAACATTAGCCGCAAAGGAGTACGCTAATAGTTCTATTACAGATCATATATAATATTGAATGCATTTTACTAGTGAGACCTGCGTAGTGACTTTTCAAAATAAACACCAAATACATTTTAGTTTCATGAATAAAGATCTTTTGTATAGTAAATAGATAAAATTGTTTGATTAGACTACGTTGAGCGTAAATTATTAAATTAGTCTTGCCGAAACAAAACTTTAAAAAATAGAGTCTAGACTCATTTGAGTGTTCCCCTCCACGGAAATCTTTAGTAAAAGGCGAAAGATTTGTACGTTTTGAAGGGAAACCAGAGGAATATTAAAATTCTTAGTAGCGCTTATAACTAAAAGACAAGTAATAGTATCAGCGCGATATACAAAAGTTAATCTATCGTACAACGACATCTAGCTGCCCCCTTACAAACCAGTTTATGCAGAGCATGCAAACATGTGAAATGAAATGTAAATGACGTATTATAAATACAATAAAGTTATCTTTAATACAACTAAAATATTTTTTAATGTGTAATTTTGGTATCTAAATAAACTTTTATTCAATACATTATAAACACTACTATCCAGAACCTCTCCAATATTACGGAGACTTCATTGTAAAACAATTAGTACAAATAATGTAACATGATTTTTATTTGCAATCTTTTAAAAAAGAGATCCGCTGTCTTTTCATTTGGGCTTCTATCTATCCATCTATCTATTTGAAGGATGCTTATGGAAGCGCAGGCGGGTGATCAGCCCAAAAGGTCTGAGCTATTTCACTCATTTCCCTATCTCATTTTGGCTTACCAGCTTATAATTTAACATCTTCTAATTTTACTAATAATTTTTATTTATAAATATATATTTTACTCAGTGACAGAGTGCCAATATGGACAGGTCAGTATATACAGCATTCAAATATCATCTGGGTAGCCGAAGTCTACATTGATTTCCACCTGGTGCAGTTAACGTAAAATTTTGACTCATTGACTGGCAGGCTCAGTAGTAGAAAACTTTATTTTCCTTCCGGGAATACCGGCGTGATATTATATTAAGCTTCCACTTTATAATTTATAAGCATATATTTTTGCAATAACGGAATGGACTATCTGATGCACAATTGTTCAAAACTTATACTAGTGATAGTGTTATCCTGTAAGTTCAGTTACAGCCATTTGGGCCGGCACGATCGGCGAAAAACCACAGTCCTACCTAACACCGACGTAAAATGACAGCTATACTGTCGCGTCGAATATGGTTAGTAGGAGGTCCGAATTCCCAAAACCCTCCCCCCCATAAGGTTCATTCGGAGGTGGCGAGGATTTCTTAACGTGCCAACGTGTCTTTGTTGTTCCAGGTGTCCATGGGTGACGGCAGTCCCTGTTTGTTTAAAAAAAGAAAAAAGTCCTTAAACGAATTTTTATCACCATCATTATATCAGTCGATTATTATCGTTGGGCCTGTACCAATAATTGCTACAACCCTTAGCCATGTGATTAAATCGATCCATCAGATCGCTGCGACATATCCTGCAATTCGCTTACAACAATAGCAATTAATAACTTTTGTACGTATAATTCTATCAAAACATACGACAACTTATATTTTATTAAATTGCCTCTAGTAGGCCATCAGTGTACAATCGACAGCAAAAGTTCATGGTTAAAACAGGAGAAAACATTGACATACGGAATTGTCAGAAACCATTAATATAATGAGCCTAATATTTTAAACACTATCCGGTAAGTAGGTATAAATACCGCTTTATAGTACTCGTATTGTATATTATACATACAATGCAATAAAGGCATTTATTTATAATAAATAACTTTTAATGGCACACAGAGATGACAAAACATATACTAATAACATAATACAATTAAGAAATATATTACGAATGCGAGGGCTTCAGCTATTTGTACGTACTCGTATAGGCCGCCCCAAAAGCAAACTTACTCTCGTTGGGGTTGCATACATATTTTGCCCCTTATTCATAGGCAAGGTATCGTTTTTCAATTATTACGCAGGATTTTTAAAACTGAGATAATAAGTAGCCTATATTGTGTTCTAACCATTACCGTCATTCTCGTTAAAGTTGGTCTAACGGTTTAGGAGTTTAGCGGCGACAACTCGTGACTTATGACAGTGGACTCCCCAATTTTTTTTTTATAACATAAGGGGCAAACGGGCAAGAGTCTCACCTGATGGTAAGTGACTACCTCCGCCCATGGACACCCGCGACACCACAAGGCACGCAGGCGCGTTGCCGGCCTTTAAGAAATGAGTACGCTCTCTTCTTGAAGGTCCCCAAGTCATATCCATTCGGAAACTTTGCTGGCGTCAACTAGTTCCACAAAATAATCCATCAAGGTGGTGAGGACGGAATTTGGAATTTTGACGCGAAGATCAGCTCCCTTAGAGCATTTGGGGCAGAGAACTTCCTGTATATTAGTAGGGGGTATTGTGAGATATTGTGTAGGAACATGTATGAGGACAGAACTGCTGAGGCAATATCTACCCGCTGTTCCCCATTTTCAGAGAGTTCGGTGATATAGGCAGCTCAATGGGCTGATCACCCTCCAGGTGCTCTTCCCGTGGTCAAGTGGTTAGCGCACCTAACTACAAGGTGTGGGGTCCTGGATTCGAATCCCTGCCAAGACGAGCATTGTTGTGATGAACATAAATATTGATAAGTGTATTAATATGTATTCATATAATTGTTATCTATATATATATATATATTATATATATATATATATAACACGAAAGAAAATTTTACTTTGGGACTGGGTTAATTTCTGTGACTCGAATCTGAAATATTTATTTTTATTTTTTTCTGTTTTAGGCTGGCTGTGGAATATCCCAAGCGCGCGTTTTGCTGGCTGTAGGTCTGGCGGTTGCGGGTTCGGCGCTGGAGTTGGCAGCAATACCGTTTGTGCTGCCCTCTGCAGAGATTGAGCTCTGTATTAGGCCACATGAGAAAAATTGGCTTGGTCAGTTTATTTGTATCGTAACTAAAAACTGCGTGCAAGAACTATGTGAAACCAATTTATGTCGACGGCATTTCCAAACGAAACGTCTAAGGAACCCCTCTTTCTTAAAGGCCGGCATCGTGCTTGGGTGCCTTGTAGTGTTGTATGTGTTTTTAAAATTTATTTATCAATATAGTAGTTCGATACGCTAACCACTAGAGCACGGAGGTTTGTATATTGTGTGTGTTTGTTGCAGTGCTGATCAGCGTGCCTCCATAATTAAATACTGCTTATAATTTGGCAGATATTTGGTCCAGTACAGAGCATTCTTAAATTCGAGACATTTGAGGAAGTAATTGATCGTGCAAATAACTCGAACTACGGTCTGGGTGCTGGAGTCGTTACTAATGACATTACGACGGCTCTTGCCTTCGTCAAATTCGCACGGGCTGGTTCTGTATGGTAAATATAGAATTATTATATAAAAACTAGCTGACCCGGCAAACTTTGTTTTGCCTTATTAATATTAGAGGTGGACTACCCTTAACATTTAGGGGGATAAAAAATTGATGATGTCTGATTCTCAAACCTGCCCAATGTGCTCACAAAATTTCATGAGAATCGGTCAAGCTGTTTCGGAACTACAAACACCGCGACACGAGAATTTTATATATAAGATTTAGTGCTAAATTTGGGAAAAAGTATATTTCTTTTTTCAAATATGCTTATTCACATCATTGCCGATTTTTTAGATATGCTTATTGTTTCCAGGGTTAACGCCTACGATATTGTTACACCGCAGACACCTTTCGGAGGATTCAAGGAATCTGGAATCGGTCGCGAACTGTAAGCCTAACACTAGAAAGCCATTGTCTTATCGCTTTTTCTTTCCAATTTTTGTTAAGGTCCGATACTACATTTTACATTTTTACAGGGGTGAGGATGGAATCCTACAATACTTGGAAACTAAAACTGTTACAATGAGTCTTCCAAAGAAACCGATATTGTAACCAATGGTAAACAGTGATACAGAAATCTCGAACATTATGAAATTATGAACCATGCTTCTATGAAATCTGGTCGGAGAATCCAAACGATAAAATTTACAAATTACTATTATGCTAACCGAAAGACCTTCACTACAAATAGTCCTTTAGATTTTGACGCGCTTTTAGCTGTAAAAATTAGTATATACAGCTATGTTATAAGAATGTACTATACATAATGCTAGATTCCTATTACATAGCCTTTTTTGTATGATATTTACTACTACAAATACTAAAACTAGTAAACTAGTAACGACGACAATGCATTACTTAAGTCACTAAGAATCCCAATATATTATTTTGTACGTTTGATATGTAAAATTTTTATTGCAATCAATTCATACTTGACGAAAAATTAATATTAAACAAAATATTCGCTTTTATTATTCCTTAGTCATTACTTTCACCTCCCTTCCTTAGGCATTATATTTACACGTGAGTTTTAGTGTCCATTAGCAACATTTGATTGCTCCTATATAAAATGTATTATTATTTATTTAGAGGTTCAATGGAGAAAGGAAGCAAATTTGTGGCCTATGTTCTTAAAGTTAAATAATATAAAGATTTTGCTTTTTATATCCAGAATACACGTAGTGCACTGGTTGAAATGTGGATTCAGGATTTTAGAGAGGACAACAAAAACGTTGCATCACCCTTCTGATTGACTTTAAGAAGTTCCTAAGAAATTTACATGTGTTGCCTCAATATTTAAAAAAATAATTTTAATAATAAATTAATTGTTTCATCTCGATGTACACGTAATACTTGTACTGGCTGAGTTACTTAGCAATAGAAACTATTAATAATTATAAAAACAATCCTTACACTTAATATCTTACGTCATGTTTCCTTGTTATTTGTAAAAAACAAAAATTTGCGTAAACGCCACATAATCTTGCGAATGAAACATATAAACGATAATTCATTATTAATATTTTTTTTTATGCTATTAGAAGCAAACGGGTAAGACGCTCACCGTATGATAAGTGAGTACAGTCGCCCATTGACACCTGCCACACCACAAGGCAGGGCTTTGCCAACCTATAAGAAATCCCCCTACCCCCTAGAATCTTTGGGAGGGAAGAGGGGAGGGATTTTGGCATTCAGACCTCCTACCTGCCATACAAAACGCGACAGCATAGCTGTTACTTCACTAGGTTATAAGGTAGAAGTGTGGTTTTCCGCCGATCGTGCCTGTCCATACAGCTGTAACCAAAGTTACAGCATGGCAGTACCACTAGTAAGTAGTAGTATTATGGCTAAGTTATGATTAATATAGATTTATTCAACGATCAACGAATAAGTCTGGTAGTCAGATGGCCTTTATACAAAACCAATTAGGCTTTTCGTGTAAAAGATAGTATCGATAATTAATTATATCTATACAATCTAGGATAGGTATGCACAAAATTAACACTTGATTAATCACTACTTAATAATATTGACGTCTGAAAACGTATTTGTGATACAACAATGAATGCTTAATCCAAGATCCGATTACTATCCATCTATTTGAGGGCCCAAAGGTACCATCAGATTACTATTACTAGCTAATAATAGTTTGTTTGTTGCCCAATGTGTTGAGCCAGCCCTGATGTGAGTATAGTAAAAAGTC
>DWAA01000157.1:0-10138 GCA_018237865.1 Styx infernalis | reverse complement strand
GAGGAGTAAATTATCCCCTAAAAGTCTAAGAGTAGAAGGACACTGGACCCACTTTTCCCAAGAAAACCCCCCAACACTACGTTGTTGAATTTACAACAAAGAGTTACCGATTAAATATATGTATATAAATCTGGCAAAAAAAAATTCGTGGTGGGGGTTATGACGCTTGGCATTGAGGATATTGACACGAGGAGGTGGATCAGGTTTGCACGCGAAGCTTAAAAAGTACTTTAGTACGCATTATTACCCGCCAGACAATTACTGAGTGAACTATTACTGTTTACAGTAAGACTTGTATTTGAGTACGTCCTTCTTTTGTCACAAAACTGCGGAAGCCGTAAAAAAATGTCATAATTTATCTCACTAAGACAAATAAATAATAAATTTCATTCCATCTATTGGTACATGATTTCGGCTTAGACACTTCAATTTTTAGTGCGACTGTATGACACTGTCCCTCTCGGTGTAATTACTCTACTATAACTACTACTAAATACTAACTCTATTTTCTAAGTAGGCCAACAGAAATGGTCTGCGTTTCACTTACAAACCATCCGAGTACGGTTGCATCTTGTAGTATAATTAATGTAACAGGCGCTTAGTCATCCCTGTATCATGCTTATGCACGAATAACATTACATAATACATTATACTCAGGTCATAGCTATTCTATCTCAATAAAATTGAATGCTAAGTTCTAAAAACTGATTAACGGAGTTTCTCTTCTGCTTCCGCTTCGTAAGAAACATCCGCTGTTGGTATACTTCTGAAAATTTTGCAACGAAAGTACTCGTATAACGTGAGGAACGTGTAGATAATCGGTTATTGATGCGAGGGCTGATTGTAATCTGTTGTAGAATGGGACAACTTTTCTACATGAAATATTTGTATCGTGTCATGATACATCAAATAACTTTTTCACCTCCTTCGTTCCGCGAAGAGCACGTTGGTCTCAGTTATTATTAACAATTATTAAATATCGTTATCGATACCGATATATGTTGTTTATTTAATTTAACCTATTCTGGATACCTAAAGTTTTTTTCTAGTGGTAGTACCATGCAGCAACTTCAGTTATAGCTGTGTGGGCCGGCATGATCGGTGAGAAACCACACTCCTACCTACCAACTACCAAGACCTACGTGAAGTGACAGTAGGAAAATTAAGGTAGGATAATAATAAAACCGGCCAAGTGCGAAGAACCCTCAAAGGCGACGGAATCCTCGTTGCGCGAATCTGACTTATTTTACTTTATGGATACACTGTATGTTATACTATATATACAACGTGTTTATGTATTATGATAGAGTAAAAACAAAAAGCCTTGAAATAAAAGGTTTAATTTATTGGAACCCCCTCAATTTGTCCCCGGACCGATAGACGGACGCCTGGCTTGTTAATAGCATTGGCCAAAATTAATTATTGAACGGATCAATGCTACCATGAAAGTTCGTTATCTTTCCATTCATACTGACCTTACCGGCAAATATCTCTTAACTGTTTAAATTGCAAAAAAAATAATTAAAATATGTACAGCAATATATTTATTCCAGAACTGTAGTTTCAATTATAAACCGAAAATGCTGCTGGATTTGAGGTTAAAATTGAAGAAAAAGTATTGCTTTTTTTTCCTCCCTACTAAAGCTTGTGCCGATGCTATTGTGATGTCCGTCGAAACTCCACAATGCTTTTTGTTCGGAACGAAACTAAAAAGAAAATAAGTCTTCAAGGCATTGCGGTGGCCGAATAAGGTTTAAGAATGTACTTATGTTTCTAAAATACAGTCTGTATTACAATAGAAAAATAAACTGCATTAAGTTGTGGATTTTCCGTGCCTACCTCAACATTTATATTTAATCCTAAGTCGGCTATACTATATAGTATAAATAACATAAACTATGATCATTCTCAATGAAAATGCAGTACTTCCACTTGCTTGAAACCGGTTTCTGAGCAATACGGGGTTACCAATGAGATCAGGCCGCTACAGTATTTCCCGTGTCTTAAAATAAACAAAAAACTTGTTTAGATTTTATATTATGCAATTGCCGAGTTACTTTGAACATATAACTCCTTTCGGTGGAAAGATTGCTGTTCATGAGCACCGAAACACCTTTGCTACAAATATTATACAATCAGGCTCTATCTATTCATATGTGCTATGTTTATTTATTTATTGAAATGTATGCACAAAATGGTATGAAAGTAGACTTAATGCTGTTTAATATTCTTTGCTCTTCGACCATCGATTAATATAGATAGAAAATTTACAATATTATAGATTTTGATAAATATTAAAAAAAAAACACTTGAGTTTTGTATATTTGACTCCTATGACTGTACGTGGCTTTGTAGCTCCCAAACGGTTACATTGATTTCGTGCAGCCTTGTTAATTGAATGCTAGTTTTATCGCGATAGTTCTCAGCTGACTGAAAATGGAAATGGACATCTCAGACACCATAAGGCTTGCATGTGCGTTGCCGGTCTTAATGGAATTAGGCCCTTTCCTTGAAAGCCCCTAAGTCGTATCCGTCCGGAGATACTGCTAGTGTCAACTGATTCCACATAATAGTTTTGGGAAGCAAATAGTGTCAAACATCGAGGTGTCGAGAATGGAATTTTGAATTTTGATGCGACGTCCGACGGTTAAATTCAGCGTTTGTTCAAATACTTGGAACACACCTCGGCTTGCTGTAGAAGATACAAAGTGATCCAACACGCTTACGTAAAGCTGAAGAATCAAGTTGATTAGGAAGAACCAGGAAAGATTCTAGCCGCTCTCCGTTGAATGGTAGAGTTTGTTACCCTCTGGGATTCTCTCATCGAGAGATGTTAGCAGAGCGCCATATGTGGCCGAATCTACACCATGTCGAAAAGTAAGTGAGCCGGCTTGAAGTATTTTTCTGCGTTACTTAGCCCATCGAACTTCTTAGACGCTAGTTTACCCTTCCCTTCGAAGTGACTACTCAACTGAACGTCACTGAATACGGCGACACCAATTATTCTTGCACTGGCTGAAAATTCTGAAAATGGTCAAATAATAGTTTTATTAAATGATTCACGGTTTCAAATCATATTGTTATTGTGTGTCGTTGACTACTAACGACGACAAACTTTTGTGTGATGAACATAGATGTTTGTCGTTGCGTTCTGGATGTTAATCTCGTTCATCAGTATATCTCGTTAAGGACCACTACGCATACTTTGTTTTCCCCACTCGAGAACCTTTGAAGATACGTTTACTTGACGCACATTATTTGTGTTTGCCCTACAGATCCCACATTTAATTACATTGCCTGTCGTTTATATACAACGATATTTGTGTAGAAGATGACCCTAGACCGTTTTAGAGGTCGACTTATTAAATTTCTTGCAATATATTATCATACTGCTAACATTTGCGGCGTAAAGTTCGCATTAGACTTTTCACACTTAATACGTATCGTATCAACAACCGCAGCGCCGAGAGCTATCAAACGGCATTTAGTTGGGTTTTCCTTACAGAAACATCGAATTAAGAAATTGAATTAAGAAACATCTTTTATAAAGTAAAATTTAACAAAGTTGGTTTAGTGTTTTTACGTGGTTTAAGCTTTAATTATATTTTCTTGCCAAACAAGATTATAAAATCAAGATAATAGATTATATTACTCCAAAAATACGGTGAGAGAGACGGTGGACCGGGGCTCTATTTCAAAATAAAATGTTTTAAGTGTTCTTACTATACATCGTATTTGTATATTGAGCGAGCAAAGTCATACGTCAATTGTAATTATTGTTATTGATATCTGTCCAGGTTACTTCATCATACATCATTTATTTTGATCTTTGATAATTACATTTTATTACACAGTCTCGACAGAGGCTTGTTTCGGTGGGGTTCCCCGCGTCAAAAAAACAAACAAAAGGCTAATATCGGTCAACAAATAAAATCAGTATTACTTTCATTTGAATACTATTATTATTATTATTATTAACATATGCAATATACGTTTGTGTTTTAACAGTTATATTTGCCAACTAGCGAAATGAAGTAATTAGTTATAAAGTGTATAAATTGTTTATTGAATGTTTCTAAGTCGTTTTCCTTAAAGGTAGCGAAAGAAGACAATTTTAACAGTTGTATGAATAACGTTCCATAGTTAATCCAGCTCCTTATTGTAATGATTGTAACCGCTATTAATTAAGTTAGATTATAATTTCCAAATGTTAATGAAGAAAAAATTTATGTTTATTATAGCAAAATTGTATTACATTATTTGACAAACTGAAAAATAATACGTAAAAAGCAAATATGCTTATAGCTTACTATTGTCAAACTGATTAAATAAAACGAAAATAGAGAATAATATCCGTCTAATGTGGGACTTTAGACCTATTTAAACAAAACCTCAAAAATTTTGGAATTTATTATAGAAATTAAAAACTTATGTTAAATCTTATGTATTTATCCGAACTAAATAAAAGTAAAATATGTCAAGCATTAGATCAAACTCATTAATTTATGAAAATGCTCTTCAGTACACTTTTCTTTATTTATTGTGCTCAGAATGTTTTTATTGCATAACATAGCGATAATCGGAAACAAGCTTCGCTATCCCCATCCTAATAATAATTATGGAATAATCTGGGAGCTTTAAAGTTATTTAACCAAATTTCCCCTAATACAACGGCGGACCATCTCAGTACAACAAAATTGTTCTTGTTTCTATCAAAATTAATTGCCAGTGTCAGGCTTGACACAAGCAGGCAAATGATAATACGATCTATGTAAGTGTTAGAGTCGAACCGGTGCCAAGCCGGCTAATAAAGAATAGTTTAGTAGGATGCAACAGACCTTTGAAATATATTGTATAATGTTTTTTCAATCATTATTTCGCTGCACAGTTTAGTTAGTGTAGCCTTCGTAATATCACTTTATTTTGCCTTCCCTAAGTTCTATATATTTTATACAATATATTGTATAAACTTTTACTTCCAACAAAGCACATTCTAAGTAAGTTTTATTGTGAGTCAAAGCTCCGCTGCGCAAGAATATCTTAGCCTTTCCGATTCTGATTTTAAAATGCATTGTGTTACGAGAAAGTCAACTTAGATACTTAGTCCACATGTTTCCTATTTTAAAGTTTTTTACTTTCTTGTTGATCTGGGTCAACATCTTGTTTTTAAGGGTAGGGTTTTCATTCAGGATAGGATTATAAGTTAATTCAAATTATTTATAGATGAAGAGGCTGCAAAGTTGTGAATAACAATGATTTATCAGTGAATGAACTTTTAACTTAGAAACTTAGTAGAAAAGAGTAAGTAACACTAGCTAAACCGGCCTTAACTTTGGCCATCTTTCCTAGACAACATTGATTATATAAGTTAGTTACAGAGGGACACCGGTAGCACACCAGTAATGCTAAATCTATTGCCCCTATTTTACAACATATCACCATATTACCGAAAATTGAACAACTTTACACAATAATAATTTCAATACTGAAGTATACACAAAAAGAAACAGAGGGAAAAATATAATAACAGTGAAATGAAACTTACAAGAACTAAAGTGACAGATTGACATTAGACCGATTAAAACAAATAATTTTATTTATTTGTTTTTAGCAAAATATTTTCGTTTTTAAACTGGTAAAGGGAATGCTAGAAAGTCTCGAATGATAAATAGAAATGCGATATCTAAATTTATTAGCAGATCTAAGATTGTAATGTTGGTCATTAAAATATTTTAACCTCTTAATTAAGTAAGTCTCGTCTATGAATCATATAATCATATAACAGTTTATTCTTAACAAAAGTATAGAATAGGAACAACATCAGGCGCGTGAACTTTACACAAAATTCAAAAATATGGTCATACTTTCGCAAATCAAAAATAAATCGTATGCGAAGGTTTTGGAGACACTTCTTTATTTAGCTTTTCTTCTGAAAAGACAAAAAAATACACATCAGCAAATTAAAAAAAAGGTTGTATAATTCAACTGAAAAATATTCCTTCCTTGTATTCCCTCCATGGGATTTTAGCTAAGGCAAACTTCATTTTTCGTACATTTGTCACATTAAAAGAAAATCTTAAAGTAATAAAAAAGCCCGGTCGTTGATGGTTCTAGACGGTCTACGATGGATACGATCAAATGGAAGGAGCTGGTATACGCTTGTGTTATAATTATGTTGCTGCTTTAATACAGCCACAGGAGGCGCGTTGTGGCGGTTGGAATCCGATTTCGCCATCCGCGAAATCGCGTTTGCTTGCGCATCGCAGGTGCATACGAACATTAATTTAATTACACTTTTATCGATTTTGCTATCCATCACACATTTCTAGCTATTATGTGACTGAATATAAATTATTTATTTATTTTATGTCATAAGGGGCAAACGGGCAAGAGGATTACCTGATGGTAAGTGACTACCGTCGCCCATGGGCACCTGCAACACCATAAGGCAAGCAAACGCGTTGCCAGCCTTTAAAAATCCTCCCTCTCCCAGAACCTTTGAGGGGAAGTTGGGCATCTGGACCTCCCACCGGCAGGTGAAACGAAACGCGACAGCATAGCCGTCCCTTCATGTAGGTCTTAAAGTAGGAGTGTGGTTTCTCGCCGATCGTGCCTGTCCATACGGCTGTAACCGAAGTTACAGCATGGTACTACCACTAGTAAAAATTATTTTGTAGGCCAATAGGAAAGCGATTGCATATTAAAGCGCACATGTAACACACATGTGACAGGTGGTTGATCTATTCCTAATTGCCTATATGTAATTGAATAGGAGGTTTTAAAAGTGTAACTGTTCACCATAGTATAGCGGCCATATGACCAATACACTAAAAAAGTGCTGGCTTCACACGGTGTGTCCATTTATCCGTGTCAATAAGCTGGTTACCCTGGTCTGTGAATTAGTGTCAAGAGTTTTTGAAATAAACATTTAGAAAAACAAAAGAATGTTAAAGTTGTTATTGCTACATATTGTTGATTAATAAGTGTGTCTTGTTTAGAAAACAACTATTTAACTAGCTGGTTTGAATGTATTTGCATGACATGGATCCACCATTTTGTCCAAAAATTAAGTTATGTTTAAGAAGTTATTAAATTAAGATTAGTATAAAGTTTCCAATAAATTTTTTGACCCTAGTATTTTATAGAGTAATAGCATGCGAAAGCATAATTCTTCTATGCCGAAGAGTTATTGCCATGAATTGATCGACAGCCATGTTATATTAGTAATAATTAATCATATAATTACTAGAACGCATATTAAACTGCAATTTTTAAAAGGGCTCTCTATTATAGCTAAATTTAATGAATTATACTGTTATCCACGCCCTACAAATTAGTTTATGTATGGTCCGGGTGTAACAGGTGCGACTGTTGACGGTAGGCGAGTCGGGTTCGACGCGGCGTCGCCTAGCCGTGCATGGGCGCTCTGCGCATAAGCTGCACGTAAGCGCCGCCGACCCGCACGTTGTGCTGTCCGCCGGCGAGGACGGGCTTGTGCTAAGCGCTGACGTGCGCCGCAGCCGCCCAACCAAGTAAGTTATTCTTGCACATACATACTCCTACCTTAAAGAGAGTGTGTGAGCAAGCACTCTAAATATCTCTGTTGTTTACAGAGTAAGTTTTTAGTTATAACGAAATGCTCATGCAGATAAATGTACCTTGATGTTGCTTTTAGGCTGATCAGCGTGACGCACGCGTTGCACAGCGGCCCTATACCTCTGTACAGCGTGACTGGGCACCCACTGTCATGCCACGAACTACTGTTGGCGGGCCACGATCGCCTGCTTCGTGTGTATGACACGCGCAGCCCCTCTTTGCCAGTCGCTACCTACTGCCCGGCGCACTTCCGTGATTCCACGGTAATTTGCACACTCGATCACATACACTTTTATATGTACACACTTGCTAAGTCCTGACGTGCACTTCTAACATTGGACAAAGTCACAGATTCACTCGTGCTGTCGTTTTTCACTACCTCTGTCTGAACTTGGTAATCCAGGTTAACTTTACCTTATGCATTTGAGAATTGTGGTGTGTGTGTGTGTCTTTCCTGATTCTTCAGCAGCTTTTTTGTTTCTAGCATTCTAGGGTTTATCAGAAAGCTGTCCAATAAAAACAATTGCTGTGCCGTACTGTGAGTTAATGTTTTTTGCACAACAGTTGCACACACGTTGTTGTCCAAACGTCCGCATTCGGCGTTGTCGCTGACGAATGTGTTGAGTAATGATGTTCCTTATATATTTTTTGTATTCGGTTAGTTGATGACATTTTGGTTAAAGCTCTTGACTGAAATTATTGATTGTAGATTGGTTTTGGTTATTGACGGATTTTCTTTTTATATTGAATTGCTGGCTTATGGATTGATTTTTGATACTATTCTGTGAACTGGCTTTGTTTGAATTGGATAAACGACTATATACTTGGTTTTTGGACTTTCTTTTCTGTTGAGTTGGCTGCGTTTTACGTATTTGTATTCGTGCGGAGGTGACCAGAATTGATTCGAGACTGAGCCGACCCCTGGGCCGAGGGTCGTCTCCGCACGAGGTATGTGCTCCAGTAATTTCGACAAGCAGTATTTCTATAATATGATGAATCAAATTCTAGCTTTGTCCCCATTTCATTTTTTAATCGTTGTTTGATAATTTATATTACTGGTTTACGTTGGCTTATTTGTTTGCGCTCCTATTATTTTATTGGATAAGAGGCAAACGCGCTTATGTGTAAACAACAAATCCAAGCATGTAATGTTGACAAATTAAAGCTAAATTGTACTTATTTGCTGTCAAGTTCATCATTCGCCATTGTGAGACGCCACAAATGAAACATTTGCAAAAAGATCTTTGAAAGAAGTTTACTTTTACATCATCCATTGTCAGCAGAAACTAACTTATTTATTTCTTCACAAAAATAGTCATAGTTCGTAAATTCTTTGTACGGGACGACTCGTAACTTAATTTATCTTTCGAATAGTTCGGTAATATTGTAAAAATTTAATTTATATGAAATAAAGTCAAAAAGGCCTTTTGTTTTGTAAGCCATTCTTCAAAAATCTCCAATTTAGTAATTAATTGAAGTAAAGCTACAAAAACTTTGTTATAAAGTGTGCTAGATATATATTATGTTAGAGGCAAAATGGATTACTTTCATATACATATTGTTTTCAGAGTCCACATGCATCGAGGAAAGCAAAGTCACTTATGCATTTGACCTGCGCCGTGTATAACCATGACGGAACGGAGATTTTAGGCTCATATAATGACGACGAAATATACCTCTTCGATACCAAAAATGACGTGTATGATCAGTAAGTACTATTTTTATTGCAAAGAATCATAACTTACACAGCATAATATATTTTGTATACTTGTTTTTTTGAATGCTTAATTGCACACCAAGATGCAAATAACAGATAGAACAAAAATAAACAGAGCATAACATCATAAGTATATTTCGCGAAGTTGTAGGCTGAAGTGGAATATTGTACACCTACATTTCACAGGTTACTTATTTATAATAATAATAGTAACATTTAATAGCTGCGAGCATGTTGTCATGTTACGGGCTCAGATCCGAACTCCGAGTTGCTATTGAAATGTTCTAAACAGACAATCCAATTAGACTTTGTCCGTCACGGCGATCGAACTCAGGACCTCATGATACGTGGCCTCACTACACACCAACAAGGCGGTAGAAAAAAAGGTTTTTAAAAATAGCTAACCTGACTTATTTATCCTTCTTATTGTTAAAAAGCGCCCTCTTCAATTTTGTCTTTAAAAAAATAAACATGTTTGTGAATGCGCTTATGATTACAAAGCGATAAGAATTTTAATGTTACAGCTTCCATCTCAAACAATACAATATACATCAGCCTATTTTTTGTAAAAAATAGGCTGATGTATATCTTTTAAGCAGATATTGCAGCTCAAATTTTGGTCATCCTTCGTGACATTCACAAAGAGGTTTTAAAATATCTAACCTTAAAATCAAATCATATTAAGAACTATGATAAAGTAGTAGCTCAGGATTCTGTTTATTCGGGTTCATTTGTGAAAGTTATAGATGTTTTTAATAACCCTAGAAATCAGTTATTTAATATCCAGAGGACAAGGACGCTACTTAGTATTGAACCAACGCCAAC
>DWAA01000156.1:0-10140 GCA_018237865.1 Styx infernalis | reverse complement strand
AAGCGGAGCAAGGATCGTAAGGCGCCCCCCTCCACGCTTGCAGTGGATTTTTGCAACGTGAGTGGGATAAATGTATGGCACTTATTCTTCAAAGACAAGAGAGAATTTCATTAATTGACCAATATTTTCGATGTCTGTTTCCAAACAAGAATAATTACTTAAAATATGATTTGTGGAATCTTTAGGTATTAAAAGTTGGCAACAAGTTTTGGGTCACTTGAAGTTCCTGTTTGCGCACGCCATCCGCTTGTTTGATGAGGTCCTCTATCCCTTGATTGTAAATGAAGGCTTCTTTACCATCAATAGCACATAATCTATAAAGTTATGTACTTAAACATATAACTAACTAAGGATCGATTATTGAATATTAATTTTACTAAAATGGCTTAAATTTTCAATACTTTTAGACTAATGGCTGTATTATTCATATCTGCAGGTGTCATTCTGTACAATATTACTCTAGCGAGAAAAATAAAAACTTCATAGATAAAATCATGTGTCAAAATTCGGAACACATTTGAATAAAGATCGCCTACTGTCAAAACGTAGGAACCCCTTCGGAGTAACATGTAGCTTTTTCAAATTTTATTTAGTTATTTAATTGAATGGTAATAACATTATTCATCGAGTTCAGCGTTGTATTGGAACTTAATTATCATAATTCCAGGATTGAACTACTAGCGCGATCTAAATGCGAGTATATACAGCGCCATCTATTTATAAGTAATTGAACCGCGTTTGTTTTTCCACCGAAAGCGATTGTTATAAATACCTATTATTTGTGGATGATTTTTCCGCTTTAATGCTGTCTCGCTCCTTCATATGGGCAGCAGAATGCCTTTTCAAAAAGTTTCTGTTAACTCGCGTTAAAGATATCCCTATTCCAAAAGCTTTGCTTAAAAAACAAACAAATATAGAAATTATACGAACATCCAAGACATTTATAACAATATAAGTTATTTTGAGCGGGGGTATATGTCATTAAAACTAGTGGCCAATAAGTCAGTCAGGAGTATATTCAAGCTTATTTGTTACACTAATGTTAGACAAAGATAACTATATAAGTCAAAATCTATAAAATAATATACCTACATGCTGCCTACTCAATAAATTAACATAATAGTACAAGTCAATCAAATTAACATGGTTGTAATTAACATTTCCTCTTGTTATGTTATCCTGGTATCAGCCAAAGATATGAATACATATTGATCACAAATAAATATAGCAATATAAATATTTAACATCCTTAACAACAACTATTTATTTTGACAACACACATGTTCTCCGTTACTAGGATTCGAGCTTAGGACCTCTTGGCTTGTAGTTAGGTACGCTATTTACTAGATCACGGCGGTCAGAACAACATAACCTGACGACAAAATGACACAAAGACTTGGTTGTTACATATAAGTCACTCAGTCCTGTATGTGCCTAAGTGACTTATATGTAAAATATGTATAAATATAACACATAAATAATAACACAGAAAATGTTCGTCGTGGCTGGGACCACCACTAGATCGGCAAACAGATAACTTACACAACAGACAGACGCAAATCTTTTTAAATGTATAAATAACGATGTTCTAAGAAAATTAAATGAAAACAAAGACTGGACCTCGAGAGCGAATTAATGTCGGAGGTAATTTACGAACTTCCTTAGCTTTTATAATTAGTTTTGCCCGTCATGAGCTTCAACTGTAGTAAATGTTTCGCAACTTATTTATTTAAGGTCCACAGCTGGGGATGGGGCCGCCCATTGCAGTGATCCTTTCTTTCAGATCAGGTAACCGTGATCAACATGAAATAAACATCGCGTCGTCATTCACGAAAGGGCCTATCCCTTTATTGCAGGTGCCCATTAGCGGTGGTAGTTGTTTACTATCAGGTGAGCCCTTTGCCTGTTGGCCCTTTATAACATAAAAATACTTGTATTGGCAACCTGTCACCCACGATACAATATGTTTCTAGTCTGGGTGCTAGTGCATTCAGATTCATTTGTAACACATCCACCAGAGCGAGCTCTTCCAGCCAACCTTCACTTCACCTCCACAATAAGTACAAAAATGGTCATATATGGTGTGCAGAAATGGTGCACAAAAAATTACAATTAAGTAAAATTATAATGATTAAGTAAATGAAAGACATTAATGTATACAGCGGCTCGCGCATGTCACCACACTTTGGTCCCCACTGAAGACAAGCGATGGACAGTTATGTCCAGCACACGCTGAGTCGGGGCCCTATTTGGCATCAAAACATTCACAGCCACATGGTTTTTATTTTTTAATATCTATTGTACAAAATTGTGTGTATTTTTTCTTTGTGTTGTGTTTTATGTTTTTTAAAGATGTGTTGTGTATAAAACGCCAAATCTATCCTTTTATAGAGATAAGCACGCTTTTGTATTACATTTGTTAAATGCTTTAGTTTTTTGGTAGTAAAGTAAGTAGTAAGTAGTGGCATCATGTTCCAGTTGACCCGCGGTAAGGTAGAAAGAGATAGTAATACTGGGTAGTGTGTAACAATACATAATATAAGGTTAATTAATATCTTAATTGAATACTTAATTAATATATAAGATTAAAGACACAAATATATAAATATATCACTATATATACATATTGTACATCACCGTCATTGAACATATGCTATAGGAGGTACATAAAATACAACAAACCTTTTTTTATTTTTTGTTGTTAAAAAATTAAAAAGTTTTGTTGTATTTTATGAATGAACACCTGCAACACTACAAGGCACGCCGGCGCGTTGTTAGTCTTTTAGAAATCCCCCCCTTACCATACGAAACGCGACAGCATAGCTGTCATTTCACGTAGGTCCTAAGGTAGGAGAGTGAGAAAGTCACAGCATGGCACTACCACAAGTAATTCAGATGGATTCAAGAAAAATATAATGTTACTTATGAATCGATAATAATAATTGCCTTGAAGTATTAGATAATGTAATGATGCTCACCCCAAATGTGTTTTTAGGCATTTGTAGAGAGACAGTTACTTTTTTTAGGTTATAAGGGGCAAACGAGCAAGAGGCTTACCTAATGGTAAGTGACTACCGCCGCCCATACAACAAGGCACGCAGGCGCGTTGCCAGCCTTTCCAGAATCTTTGAACGGAAGAGAGGAGGAAGTTGGGAAGTTGGGCATGGCATTGTATAATGTGTTTTTTTAATATTTATTTGTATGTCACTATCTAATCCTATTTGTATATTATCGATCGTTTGGATCGATCGAAATAAAATAAAACCACAACACATTACGATTACAGACACGTGCGTTACCGTGCCCCTCGATACACTAAACCTTACAAAGATAGCATATTCAATTACTTGAAATTTAAAACAATAAGAAAGAAAACCCTATGAGGCTGGAGCAAAAGTTACAGCACGTACATTCTTATCGGAGATCCGCAAATAAAACTTAGTGAAAGTACTGAACCACAGTTTAATTAGGGCAGTCTTATCTCACTTCGACAGGCCTCTGAAGCTAGGGTGGGGAAGTTGAAAAAGTCAATAATTACCTTTTCTCACGGTCAGAAGTGTTCTTCACTACTTGGACTGTTGGACTGTGTTTTGTACAGCAAGAAGAAGCGGTAGCGTTTTTATAGTTAAAGCGGTTGAGAGCCTGTTAGGTGACAAAGGTAGTTACTGTTGAATATTAACGTGATTATAACATTTTTTAATAAAAACCTTTACTAACAAGTTTTGTAAAAGGAAACTTTATTGATAAGTAAGTATGAGTTATGAGTTAACAAATGTCAAACTTACCCATTTCACATTTTGTAAGACGTTAAAGTTACAAACTTTGCCACACGCTGAAATTTTCAAGTAATCAATTATAAATAGATGTTACTTCGACATATTGAAGTCTAGATATGTAAGATTTTCACTCACTTAAAACCGTCCTTTGGTTCGCGTCGGCGCTTATTAGGAAGTCTAATGGCAGGAATATCCCGAGATATTAAATTGCAAGTCTGTTAGACTATAAAAACATACAATTAAGTTAAGCCTGATGCCCCGCAACCGAGTTGAGTTTAATACAACCCAACTTGCACTGATTATTTAGCTATTCTATCCGGTTCCAGCTACATCACAAACATATATTTATTTATTTGTTTAACACCATGACAATGAAATATAAACAAAACATAAGCTTAAAGTAAAATAATACAGTTTGGCGGTCTTATCGCTTAAAAGTGATATTTCCTAGACAAACGTCAGTGTTATTAAAAACAGCAAGAAAAATGTAGGAGGTGCACAATTAAAACAAAATATAAATAAAATAAATAAAAAAACTTACACATATATATTATATGTTTGTCAAATGTTTTTTGTAACAGGGATTGCAATTAAGGACCTTTGGGTATTTTGTATGGAAGGGCGCTGTTCACTAGACCACAAATTAGCCACAGATATGCTAATGATTGTGAACTTTCGTTTCCGCTTCTTAACATACTCAGTCCCTTTGGCCCCACTTCTAATTGCTCTTTACTGGCGCAGTTCGAAAGACTGTAGGGAACCCTTTTGTCTTTGCATTTAATCTTTTAAGATACTCAGAGTTTACGACAGAGGCATAAATTATTCCAAGATAAAAATTTTACGCCAATAGACATCAAAATACCCAAAATAAGTAGATTTGTTTGGCACATTTACGACTTTCGATGTTTCATATCTTATCGGAGTAATTTTAAAAACAAACTAGGTCGTTGATGTAGTAATTGCTTTGAAGATGAATGTTTTTTGAATCGTTTAGGAAATATTGTTTTTTTATAACATAAGGGGCAAACGGGCAAAAGGCTTACCTAATGGTAAGTGACTATCGCCACCCATAGACACCTGCAACACCACAAGGCATGCAGGCACGTTGTTAGCCTTTAAGAAATCCTCCTCTCAAGAATGTTTGGGGGGATGGAGTTAGGAGTTACTACACCCCTGGAAGAGTCGCTCCTTTACACCCATCAATTTATCAGATTATTACGCCCTTATAGCTTTTAATTCCCTTCAAATAAATTTATTACACCTGTTGAAACGCTGGCGATTCCTCCCAACATAAATTAAGAACTACATTACAATACACTCAAATAATAATTTCTCAAAGAACAAAGTCATTGTTAGCCTTCAGTTTACTTCTCAATTCAAAGAACTGACAACAAATACAAAAGCACCAGGGGCAAGTCCAGATTATGTACTAGTACGAGAACTTTATACTGGGCTGTACTGCTAACTTTGCTCTAATCAAATCGTACAAAGTTAGAACGGTTTATTGTTCCCTGTGAGTAAATGTGATTAAAACCTTAACCTTTTTGTGCTGTTGCCAGATTTTAAGGTTTTAATAAAAAGTTTACTGCCATCTAATAACAAACCTTAGATGCCTGCTAGGGTGTTACTCTGTATGATCGATCCAATTATATTTGTACTATGCCGTATAATTTTTTGATATCCTTAAACTACGTAGTTTTATATTAAAAATTTGGCAGCCTTATTTGTCGTTAGCGTACGTAAGAAGTCAGGCTACTAACCCAAATCTAAAGTTCAAATCTTTGCCATGATGGATATTTATATGCGTTGTTTGGTATGATTAGATATTTATTCCAATAATTATTTGTGTGTATGTATGAATACTTTAATATGTATTCACATCGTTGGCTGGTACCAGGGTCACATACCACTAGAGAAAATCTTATTTTGGGACCCAACCATATAGAGTGACTTATCCTACAATAAATATAAATACTATATATATATATATAGTATATATATAATCGAGTATCTGTAATCTTACTCTCTAAATGAATAGTAATCTCAAGTTAACACGACCTTTATACAATTTAATTCCAATCTGTAAGATATAAACACCCTTATACCTGCTTCTGTCAACGAAAAGAAAACTTTTTTGTTTACTTTTAGTTTAGCTAACTTTTGGAAAATTAACAAAACTACTAGCATAATATTGTAAAGGTATTGCGTTTGCAATATAATCAAATTTATATTTCATACAAACTGTTACATGCGCTTAATAATGCACACCTTTGTGTGTTAAGTTTTCATTTAAAGCTTTCTGGCCCACGCTCTGATGTTAAATTTAATCAATTATAAGGATAAATACCGACCAACTAGCAAAACTGGTATGTTTTCAGGACAATAGGACCAGGATTTCAGTAAAAGGTAATCAACCGTTTATTTTGTCGGCGTAAGGAACATGACGAATCCATCGCCCGCTAGTGTATGTACAGCTCGTATGCCTGGATAACTCGTATACTTCTCTCCTTGCCAGCAACTGCCATCACTGGAGCGATTTTTTGATGCTTTAGGACGGCAATGAGGCACATCTTTAATGTGAGGTTACCCGGTTACAAAACCTAGAGGCGGGTGGTAGATCAGCTTATTCTACCATCTAAAATCGGAAATGTCTGATTGATTGACTGTCTGACTGATATCGAATAAAAATTACCTATTCACCTGCACCACATTCACCTAAAGATTAAACCAAAAAGTCGGGAAACAATTTAATCAATCATTGAGTCAGTGAATGAGTGGTATTCGAGCTTTATATATTTTTAATAAATATAAATTTGAGAATCCATAGGCAAACTGATATCATGCGTAAATAATAAATCTGCAGTATGCAATAAAAAATCGAATGATATAATAGATATGTATAATTACTTACGAGTAGTACAAGTAACCAAAACGAGGCTGAAAGCTGAGCAATCAAGCAAACAAAGCAAGGCCAAAGGCCGAACGATCATGTATCCATGGCGATGCCAAAGGCCGACCTCCACGTAACCAAAGTGATAACGAAGGCCGAGCTCCAAACCAATTATACATTCGCTATCTTGGGTACCTTAAATCCCCGAAGTATTTTTTTTTGCGATCTCTACAAACATTAACATTTTCTCCCCCCATGCACGAAAATTTTAATGGTCTAAGCATTAATACTGTTCATTTTTGACTATGCTGATGTTTATTACTTCGAACTTAAACAAATTCTCCACGATAAATTGGATCGCCTACTCAATAACGGCCAAAAGTGATTCACTTTACGTTAGTATGTTCACATTTCCCTTTAACGTATAAAGCTTATATCGCATTCCATACAACATCATAGGATTGGTACTTTATTTTCCATATTATAAGAGCCACAATTTTTTTATTATCTTACATAACTTTTTCAATTCCAAGACATCTCAGTAACACACCTTTATAGTCCTTTTTATTCAGTACTTTAATTCAAAAATGCTAGTTGTGTAAATGTTCTTATGATATATATTTCTAAAATATGTGTACTTCTTTTTTATGTGTATAGTATATTTACTATTTTGTTTCCTATATTGCATATCCAATAGTCCACTATCAGAGAAAGCCTAAGGACAAAAAGTCACATGAAGGCAGTAAATAAATTAATAAATATACTTACGAGTATATTTATTAGTAACTGCCAGTTCCAATATTGACAAAATTATAACTCATTAAATGACTCAGGTTAGTACGTCACATGTGGAGGGGCAGCTACGGCGACCGCTAACACGAAACAATTACAATTATCTAGCAGCACACATAAACATACAATTATAAGTTATATCAGTAAAAAGAAATAATTAGATCTAAGAACTTTATTTTTGCAGTTATAGCTTATAACTATTAAAAATAAAATCAATTTACGTAACACATGTTATCGCTAAGAAGCGAAGTCTTTCAAGCTACAGCAAAGGAAGAAAATATTTTTATTAATTAAATACTTTTTAATTATTACTTGATACATTATTGAAATGTAATGTACCAGATTATTTATATTAAACGAGAACTTATCACGTTGTCTATAACAATTTTATTTTTTTTTATATTCAACGGATAGCTGTCACAAAGGCGAATAACCAGTTGGATGGTCAAGGTAAACCACTTAGTATTTAAGTTACCAAAAAAAATAATAATGCTATTAAGTACTATATAAGAAGATCATAATGTGCTGACACTTTCAGTGATTCCTTTCTTTCTTACGAGCATGTTAGTTTAGATTTTGCGTAGATATACTGCGCGCCCACGGAACCTGGTAGGTTTGCGATAAAGGAAAGACCGGTCTTTAAGCCAGTTCATCGGCTGCAATTGTACAAAGCCTAGATTTGGCGTCATAATGAGTACTAATCTCATCTTAAGACGTGGGCTCGTAAATACCAGCTCCTTCCAACAACCGCATCCAAGGTAGAGCGTCTAGAATGGTTGGGCTCTTACCGATTGACTTGATCTTTTGGCTTTGCGTGGAGATGTCAGATCACTCTGCATTTTCTATCACATCTATCACGGGAGTTGTTTGTAATAGTAACTCTTGCTAAATATCACCTACGGACATCGCATCGAAATTCAAAATTCCGTCTTCACCACCTTGATTTTCCAGGCACATTTCGCAGCGAACAACTACTTCATGAAACTAGTCAATGCCAGCGGCTCTTCCGTATGTATGTGACTGAGAGGCCTTAAAGAGCGAGCGTATACATTTTTAAAAGATGGCAACGCACTTTCGTGCCTTTCAGTTATGCAGATGGTACCTAATGTTAAGTGAATACCGCCATCCATGGGCACGCTTGACGGTTTGCCCTTTACAACATATAAAAAAACCATTAATGCGTCGTGCAAAACTAACCCATTGAAGTCACCAACAATATCAATTGCTGATATCAACAATATCAATTTAGCTCGATTCAATCCTGAAAAGATACAGGTTTGCGCGTTTATCGCTAAAAATCTCACATTTTTGTATCTCATCTTTGGGTGGGAGCTCCCCAATACCAGCTCCTTCCATTTGACTGTATTCAGCGTAGAGCGTCTAGAATTTTTAACAACAGGACTCTTATAAATCGACTTGATCCTTTGGTTTTGCGGAGAGGTCGCAAAGCCAAAGGATTCGCTTAGCATCTTCTATCACATCTATCACGGGAGTGTTCCAAAGAGTTGTTTGCATTAGTTCCTGACATTTACAACAATGTATCTGACAATTAGATATAGCGTCAAAATTCGACATTCGCTCCTCGCCACCTTAATGGATGGCACTCCACGACTGTTTACTTTGTGGAACTAGTTGACGCCAGCAGCCGACCGAATATGACTTAGGGACCTTCAAGAAAAGAGCGTATACATTTCTTAAAGGCCGGCAACGCGCCTAAATGCCTTGCGGTGTGTCTATAGGTGGTGGTAGTCACTTACTATCAGCCGAATCTCTTGCCCGTTTGCCTTTTATTATATTAAAAATAATCTAAATACAATTGACGTAATGACGATGCGTCTGATGCAGGCATACATACTGGGCATGGCTGATTTGGTAAGTACCTGCACTTAATTGCGTGAGGTGAGCCGACACCTGCGTGCCACGAGTGCAAAGTATAGCGGTACTAAAGCTTAGTGAGCCAACTAATATAGTTATATCACGGTGCTTCTGTATTCAAAGCATTTTTGTAAACTTAGATTAAATTCTGCTGATAAATTGATTTCTGTACAATTAGTATTTTTCGAAAGAAGTCATTATTTTCACAACTAAAATTAATAAAAGTTATAAAAACTATGTTTGTGTTGAACTAGAAAAACAAAAACCGTCTTTTAGTATGTTCTAGTATAAATAATTTATAGTCCCATATTTCCCAAAATGAAAAAACAAATATATTTTTTAATTATATTTATGAGTTTTAAATAAATATAGTAAACTCGTACATAAATATTATATACAGGTTCCTAAACATTGAACTATTTACATTCGATGCTGATATATTCGAATATTTTCATCAACCGAGGAGTGAAGCCACTACACCAGATGGAATGGCACCTCCTGGACCTTGTTGAATTTGTGGCTGAAAACCGTTTTCATCAGCGATGTAAGTCACGGTGTAAAGAACACCATCTGGGCCAACCCACCTATATTCTCCTTGAACTGCTATACTCTCATTTTCTGCACCATTATTTTTCAACCGGCCTTGATCTTCATGCTTAGTATCATCTGATGATTCCCAGCTGTAAGAAATATATTTTTTAAATGTATAATTATGCGTAAGTCTTAATAGACTTTTTTTTATATGCCTCTTGTTGCCAATTACTGATTTTTATTTTCCTGTATGTGTCTTAATAATGCACACCTTTG
>DWAA01000155.1:0-10178 GCA_018237865.1 Styx infernalis | reverse complement strand
CCCATTGTTAAGAATTGAATGGAAACAATATTTTTATACTTTTGATTTTTGTTTATTTGTTTGTTTATTAACGACCAATTACAGAAGTCGATCAGTTTTAATAATGGAATCTTTTTGAATATAAATCTTGTTTGACATACGAACTAATTATTCCTGCCCACAATATGCGTTATTAAAAAGGAAAAAAAGATTTATCACTAGATACGAATAAAAATTTAGTTAATAATAATAAAATATATTTAAATTACCAATATCAAAAACAATTGAAATTATAAGACGATACAAATTCAATAGAACGACATTACTCATATTTATTATTTTGCCATTTTCTTTTCTTTTTAACCAGTAATCTGAAAACCAGAAGTATCAAAAGATCGTGGGGTTCTCAAAATCGCAGATATTAGAATTGGTACGACACTTGGACAGGGTGGCGGACACCAGAGTAGCTAAAACAATTACCAAGTGAACGCCACCAGAAAAAAGTCGTAGGAACAGGCCAAAGAAGCAGTGGAATGTAGTGTATGGAAGAGAATCTCCGAAAAATTAAGAAGCTGACCAACAGAAGAAAGGAAGGCAGTTACTGTAAAAATGTGTATAAAATTACATGTCGTTACTGGTTCATCATTGCTTTGATTAAACCTCTGGGGTTAGAAACATAATATTCTGCTCAAAGCTTCCTTACAAGCGCTAAGTTATTTTGTCCGTTACGTGTTTACTGCTTAATCACTGTACCGTTTACTGGTAAATGCTTACAATTTAACATATGTATTGAAAGAAAGATTTCGAATATTTCTTGCAAATTGTGTAACCCAAAGTGCGTATATGTTTTTGGCATAGATACATTTTATGAGCCAGATAGTAACATAGCCTACTCTTTATACTGCAATGAGATTTATCTATTGGCACAGAATATATACTGCAAACAGCATGTATACAAGCACAATAAATAAACCTTACGTCTATCTAAAAAATAACGTGTTAACAAAAATATGTTTTCAGTCTAGTGGTCAGCGTACCTCACTACTAACCGTGGGGTCCTGGGTTCGAATCCCGGCCAAGATGAACATTTTCTGTGATAAGGATGTTTATTATTGGGGCACGAATGTTTTAAAACTTATTTATGTTATTTGTGTATTTATATGTATTCATATCGTTGGCTGGTACACAGTATAACACAAGGGAAAATCTTACTTTAGGGCCAGGTTAATTTAAGTGACTCGTTATTTAATATTTTTATGAATAATAACCAACCTATATATATATATATATATATACTGTAAGTCAACCTGTATACAGGCTCGACACAACTTCAGATAACATATTGATAAAAATACTAGAGGTTAGATTGAATTGAACAGTAGCCAAGTAATGCCAGGCACCGACTTTTTTGAATGCCACTCGGAACATTTTAAAAATGATATAAAAGCGATCGGCTGCGTCACTGGCGAGATAAAAAGCGATCATTTATTAAGTTCATTATGATAGCGGTGCCTGGCGGGTCCTTACAAAGGACTTGTACGATCGTACAGATTTTTCTTAGATTATTGTCAGAAAGAAAGAACAGATCGACCTACCTCGTTTGCTTACTATTTGAGAACGGTCGTACAAGATTTCGGTTCCTATAACAAATTGTTTTATTTTTTTAACTCCATTGGACTGTAGGTATACTTTTTATTGGAGAATTTGTACTACGCTATAAATATATTACGGAAGGTTTTTTTGGTAGGAAATTTAAATATGATAATGCAACAGTCTTGTAACGCGTTCGAATTTTGGATATGGGATAAATTAACATAGAGCGTATCGCAGTGCTAATTGTTTTATTTTATTTTCTTATCTTTTGTGTCTACTTGCAACTGGGTCAACGTATTACGTTCGTGCCAAATGCAATGCAATATATATAAAAAAATATTGATAGTTCACAAATTGTTCTATCTGAGGGAAGCTGACTGGTCACTAGATGCAATCGCGTCTGAGATGTACGGTCATTGACCTTACAAGCGAGATAGCTATATACGTGCGAGCGTAACGGGTAGGATGCGCGTACGCACCAAAAAGGAATGAAAATTATTGAATTATTGTTTGTGATTTATTATGTGTGCGTGTCCTCGCGTAGGTGTGTACCTAGCCCTGACACGTTTGTTATTGTTTAGTTTTAGGTACGCTTAAGTGCTCTTGGAATATTAAGTATAATCTCAAATTGGTTTTCTTTGTAATATAACATATAATGGAATAATAAAGGCGTTCTCCGCTTTTCATTATATTAATACTTTGTAACGCTGAATCGTTTTGTTCGTGGATCATGAATATTTTGTTACTTATTCCAGTTCTCAGCGAATTGACACGTCTCTATTCAATAAAATAATAGCGATAAAAGAATTAGGTCTCGTATCAAAGCTATTAAGTATATTATTTAAATGGTTTCTCTCCCGCCTTTTAAAAGGTTTATTCAAAATCTTTTACGATCTATAAAAATTGTATAATCTAACACGAAAAATGTATGCAAGGAACTGAATATAACATTAACACTGCGTCATAGGACAAAAATATTTGATTTTTAGTTTTTTTTTTATAACAGTGACGATGACTCTCAGAAGGAGGGGGGATTTCTTATAGGCTGGCAACGTGCCTGCCTACGTTATGGTATTGCAGGTGTCCATGGGCGGCTTTAGGTACTTACCATCTGGTGAGTTTCATGCCCGTTTGCCCCTTATAATATTAAAAAAAGAAAAAAAAAAAATCTTAAAGCACCATTCCCATGAAATATTAAACTTAATCTCATTCGCCTTAATAAATTTTAATGATTATGCATCACCCATACCTGCGTACTGCAATCCACAAGCTCGCGCAACGGACAATATGCATTCACCTATTCTTATTCAAATAAAAAAAAATACAATGAAATAAAACGCACTGTTTATTGCTCAAAATACACAAATAATGCCGGTATGGGACCGGCCATTGAGGGTCAAACTGTTGCTATTGTTGGCCTAAGTTGTCTTTTCTCAATAGGAGTAGGTTACGTGGGGACAAAGGTGGTGACATCTAAGAAAGAAAAGGATACCCCAGCTGAATACTTAGGTTATGTTAATAAGATTTAATTGAGTTTATAATAGGCAGAATGATATATTCCATTGCTGGGGAGGCGCGATAATTATGATGACGCGGCTGTTTCGTTATCTATTAGGTTGTATTATATATCAGTCAAAATATAGCGGCAATAATTCAGCTATTTTTCAAATAATATTTCTAGATTTAGATATGTTAGAAATAATTATGTGTCGACACACAGATTTGATTTTGCAAATAACACATTATTAGTGCCATGTGTAGAAAAATAATTGTCAATATCAGATTAAATACTAGCTTTTACATAATGCCCTACAATTACATAATCACTAGGATGATTTATAATAAAATATGAAATTAAGAGTAACTTATTAAAACTTGAAATAAGTGGAAAGCATTGTCGGAAGATGAAACGATTCTTGTAAACAAAACGCACGTGCGAGGGGGGTAGCCAACTAGCTAGCACCGCCTCCGAACGACATTCTATAACAATAGTTATCTGATCTAATAAAAAAACTTCACTACGAGGTGTCATAAATAACTTTTCTTTCATTATCACCTTTTATGAAAAGTGATTGATATATTTCGCACTTTCACTATCGGTTTTATGCTCGTTTGTAAAGTGTTTCAAATATTAGAATGATAATATTTATTTAATAACGGAAAATAAGGACAAGTTTGTTAGAAAGTAATAATTTTTTTTGAAAAATAAAGTTTTGTTTTAGTTACGCTTTACATAATCTAAGTTGTCACATTTATGCGAACGTGCAACTTCATAAATCTTACCATACTAGTTACAACCAATAAAAAAATAGATTAATATTTATGAAACTTAATGCATATTCATAAATATTGGAAATGATTGTTGATAGGTGTTTAAATGTAAACTATTTAAAAATAATACTTGTTTTTATATGGCTTTGCATTATGTTTAGAATAAAAAACAGGCTGCCGTCATATTTTTGCTCCGAAACAAACGTTTATTAATATCTAGGTTAGTCTTTATAGAAGACGCCGAGGTGGCCCAAATGCCTCTGCAATGCGTCATAATAATGCCCCGAGATCACGGGTGGACGGAGTGGGGACCTCTCGTTCACCCATTTTTATCATTACGACCTCAGGGAGTCAGAGCCACAGAGTGATCCTGTCTCGCTGCAGCACTGCTGCGAGTGGGTTGGTTCAGCGTTGCCAGAACGAGATGTGCTTAAGCGAAGCGCGTGGGGAGTTCTAGCGAAGTTCCACCTAGAGATCCCAGAGCTCTCCGACAAGCGCTGAGGTAGGCCACCGGGGGGTTTTGGTGGGTAAAAATACCATATATCCAGACTCTTTTCCCACGAGAGCTGGAATCTTGTAGAAGATTTCCCCTCGAAAACAAAAAAAAGTTATTCTTTATAATATAGGCCAATGTATGGTAACTAATCTACCTTCATGTTTCTTTGATATAACAATAATGGATGTTATATGACTGACATTATGATATTACCGTGGGTTCGAATCCCAGCCACGACAATCATTTATGTGAAAAAATTACAAAAATAAATGTTTATTATGTGTATTATTGTGTCTTATTATAGTTAGCTGGTACCTATTAAACAAGAGAAAATCTTACTTAGGAACCAAGTCAATTTGTTTATATCACTTACTTGTTTGTTTGTTATTACTCGACCTTCATATGATATTTAATTATTTATTTCCTCACGCAAAATGTTTACCAGGTTAAGAATTGAACTCAGTACATCGTATATAGAAGCAGTACCTCAATTAACATTATCACAATATATTCATGTCTTCAAAAAAGTGAAAATTATCGCAATTATAAAGAGATAAACCTACAATAAACTGTAACCGCGAGATATAATCCAGTACATTTCTAAGAGCGCGCATTCACCTCGTCACCAAGCTGAATTAAGTCAATTCTCTTTATTGCATGCAGGTCGTTCACAAAGGAGGATTTTGCAAGTGACCCAATACGTAATGGGGACAAAGGGTCAAAGAACTTCTTTTGTTACGTGCAGTCCCAATGCGGTATCAGATCTTCAATTGCTAACAAAGAATCAACACCAGATTTTTATTAACTGAGTGTTTCAAATTAGCACAGAGGATTTGATGGAAAATCGTGATGTGTTTATTTACGAACAATGATTAATTCATAAATTGCCATTGAAACTTTTGACATAGATATAATTAATAAATACACTTTATCATACACCATAAACGATAAAAAAACCAAGCATGCAAAACTTACTATTTCATTTTAGTACATATTATACTTATATTAGGTTATGGCATCGATACCCACTTCGGGAAATAAATTATTAGTTTTCCGTTAAAAACTTTTAGTAGCCGCTCGGAGATTGGAACCGTGCCCGTGGAATAATGGCAATAGGCATTTACACTTTCGCCTTATTGGGAAAGTTATTAGGGGTTATGACATGTTAGATGGTTTAAAAAGTGGTATACAATATTGTATGTATATTTGTACTGAGCCCTAACAATGAGGAATTCATTATGTTGTAAGAAACTAGTACTAAATTGTTTTAATACTATCAACAATAGTACGTTATAGTAAAAATATATCACACTATTGTGTGTTAAACTATTACCAAATCGTAGTTAATTGACCAGGCCTGCGTTGACCTGTTTTCTTACTCTTGACACTCGAATCCATTTAGGATGGGATCGAAAACTCGACAATTGCTACTCTTGAACGCCCCACTGGACAACTCGAAATAGCGTTGAAGTTTTATGAAACTAATTGAAATGGTGTATTTTCAATTGCATTCACGATTGTTACCACTCTGGTACTCTTTTTGACGAGTAAAATTGTTTGGCTAACTCTAACAATACATATAAATAAATATTGAAACATCCATCAATGTTTATCACAAAAATGTTCGTCGTAGCCGCGATTTAAACCCAGGACCACACGGTTAGTAGTCGAGTGAGCTTACTACTAGACCAAGGAGGTTGTAAAATGTTTATAATTGTTATTATAAAGTGAGCTTTAGTGCTGATATTACATAGTTTGTAAGACGACGAAATATCAAACTATGTCAAGGCAAAACAAATATGTAAAGTTAAGAGACAGAACTAAAGCGAAATGACTTGGTTTTTAACCCCAAGTTGTTCCAGACTAAAATAAAATAGGTAATTTTTTTAAAAAAGGAAATTGGAAATTACATTTTAATTGCGAAAGTAACCCTCTCTGATGGCTTGACTTTGATTTTTGGGTTCAGTGGTATGAAGACGCGAACGAAGTCGCAGCTAATTCTATATAAATTGAGTTCCATCTTGGTCAGATCATAATTTATAATAATTATGATCTGACCAAGATGACTAATAATTAAAACAGGAGGGCACATATTTATGTGCCCTCCTGTTTTAATAATTTTTTTGTCGCTACAGCCAGTTTTCATTAGAGTCACGTTTATTTGGCTACTGTTAAGTGATATAAACAACTTGCATACATGAACTTACAAAGAAACTTTATCAAGGACTAAAAATAATAAAATTCTATATTTAAAATTGACGGCCCCCGTATGCTAGTTGTCAGTTACGCTGACAATTGATCGTGGATTCCAACCCGGCCACGACGACCGTTTGTATGATAAACAATAAATGTTTGTTGTCGGGTTATGGATGTTTTAATACTTATTACTATTCTTATTTGTGTATCAATATGTGTTTATATGGTTGGCACTCATAGTACAAGAGATAATCTTCTTTAGGGAGCAGGTCAATTCGTCTGATTTGTCCTATAATATTTATTTATATTGCACAAATCGTCAAACTCATCACATCTAGAAAACAGTGTCACTACTTGGCAGTAACGATCAATTACGACCGTTCTGAAGAATATTTTCAATTGAATGAATATAGTAAATCGCTTTTTTATTAACGCTAATTCCCAAATACACCAATATTACACAAGGTAAATAAACAATTGAGGTCAATGGTTCATTCATTCATGATGTATTTAAAAAGCCATTTAAATCAGACGTACACTGTTACCCACACATAGAAAAGCGAAAGTAGTTCCCATAATAATTCACGTTCATATTTTGACTATTTTAATTAGAAGCACTCCCAGCCCTCCCCTATTAGTATAAAAGATTTTCGGCCACAATAATTTGTGGGAACATCCACGCTCACTGATTTTGTCAACGTTTATTTGTTTAACATTGTGATCTTGTATTTATTTTTTCATGTATCCGGGCGGTTTTCATTTATAAACAACTTACCGCCAACATGTTTTTAATTCATAAACAAAGACCGGGTGCATCATGCATTCCATTGCATGTTTGAAAAAAAAACTTAAGAAAACTCAAATGTTCAAAAATAGAACGCTGTAAAAAATAGCTGTTACTAAAGTTGTTATCGCATTTGATAACAGTATCAATAATCTTGGATAACATAGTTGAGGCTTAAATTTAGCAATTCAGGAACAATAATAAAATACGTTTTAAAATGTTACATATATATACTTTATAACTCATTTTTATTAACAAAAAAATTACGTAAAGTAACGTCGCTGAATGTTTTTTTTTGGAACGACAAATTATTTTTAATGACCTTGTAAAAAAATCAAATGATTATAATTATGAATAACTATCCTACGGAAATATCGTAGAATGTCTGTTTTTTATTGTGTATAATGTTAATTTTACGTATACATTTATCTTCTTACTTATTTAAAAAAAAGTGCTTTAATGATAAAGTACCGTGGCAAGCCCAGGTTGTACTTACGCGCGAGTTCCACGCTTGCTCGGGCCCGCCTCTACTTCAATTTTTATTTTTATTACTAGGTCCACAGCGCGTAAAAACTATATACAAAAGATACATTATACAAGAAGTACGGCCAATTACAAGTCTACATTTTGCAATTACAGGTCTACATTTTGCAATAGTATAGCCCTTTATTTCATGTGACTTTAACATCAGCGAAGTGTGGGTTTACAAGTACACCTCAGCCAACCCCTTTGAGAAATACAGGCGTAATGCTATGACGTATTGTACGTTACTTGACGTGCTTCTGACTAATTTATCAACGCTCATCCCAAATCATTGAGTAGACAAACTTAATATTGCACAAGGCTTGTTTGGAAAACTGAAGCAAGAAAAAGGAGACTTTCACTGGACGTCTAACCCGCTAACCATGAATGGGTCAAATTCTAGTGTTTCTTACCTTAATTTTAAATAACAGTCAACGGAGAGGTGTCACGTAATAAATTGCCGTTAATTCTTTTTCTCCAAATACGTTATCAAAAGCATTGTTAATACAAATTTGATACTAAATAATTACATGTGTAATCTTGTAATTAAGTTTACGAATCGAGGCGTGATCATTTTCGTTTTTAATCGCCGCGGGACAATAATTCTAACTTCTAGAACTATTCTCAAACCTATCGCGTTGTAGTAAAAGCGATATTCCATTGATTGAATGGTGATTTACTTGTTCTATGTTGTGATCGTTACAACTGGTGAACATGCTAAAATGTTAATATATGCTAAAATAGTTGAAAGTCCGTTTATTATATTCTGCATGCGATCTCACTTGTGGGAATGTTAAACTTTTGTGTTGATTGTTTTAAATGCTTTATTATTCCCATTGTTAACTTCAACGGCGCGTTTTGAGTCGGGAAATTGTATAGATAGCTCGTATTTCTTTTATGCGGATTTTTGTTCTTTTAAATAAACCTTTTTCACGATTTTTAAACAGTAGATAAAGAAGGAGGATCGGACATTAAGCGTTAATTTTATAAATTGTTCATATTTTTTCACAAAATTCAAAACACGTTTTGATTGCTTTACTTAACTACCAACACGTAATATTATAATATTATTATGATCAAAATTCTTGTGTAATTTGACTATGAAATTGTGTTGTTGTGTTGTTAATTTTTCTATATTTAGAGCCAATGACAGTTATACATTATATAAAACTCGTACATCATACATTATTGGTAGACATAACACAACAGAGAGAGGTAGACAAAAGATTACTATTGTACATTTAGCCTGTAATGCTAAAGTATTATTTTTCTTAAACATTCCATTATAATTTAAAAAAATGTTAACCGGCAACCTAGTACAGGGCAGAAGATAGACTAGCACACCAATATTTTTACTAGTGGTAGTGTCATGTTGCAACTTCGGTTACAGCATGACACTTTACAGGCACTATCGGTGAGATACCACACTCCTACCTTAAGACCTACGTGAAGTGACAGCTATGCTGTCGCGATTCATATGGTAGGTAGGAGGTCCGAATGCCCTACTCTCTCTACCCTATCAAACATGTTGTGGGGTTCTTGAAGGCTGGCAACGCACCTGCGGGCCTTGTGGCGTTACAGGTGTCGGTAGTCACTTACTATCAGGTGAGCTTCTTGCCCGTTTGCTCCTTATGACATTAAAAAAAGACTCATATAATAGCGAACATATTGCCATTTTCCGAGCAGTACTGTTCCGTACTTTGAACGGCTTTGAAATTTTCTTAACAGAGAATCTAATAACACTTTGCCCGAGCCGGGGATTGTACCCAGGAATTTACTGTTGGTCATGTTATGACCACGACACCAACAAGGTGTTAGTGTATGGTAACCAATAATATAAACCAATTGCCACAAATGTCTTATCTTGAGAGAAACATTAAATTAAAATGTTTTAAATTTACACTGTAAATTATTAATAACTATGACTATTATTATGATATTATTATGAATATTCTTACTATTCACAAAAATCCATTTAATACAGAGTTGTGTAACATACAGAAACAAGAAAATAATTTATACGAAACTTGGCAAGGGTCTAACAGGTCTGCCCGAGTGAAACGAAAAACTCTTCACCACCATGGATACCACTAAAAAAAAAGGAGACAACAACAAATAATATCCTCCGTGAGGATCCCATGAAAGTCCACGAATTCCCTAAATATGGGGTTTGCTCAGATAAGATCCTGTTTTATCGACCCACTGTAAATCTGAATTCGTGTATTTGCATATGCGCTCGCGAAACAGGTCGGTTCGGCTTCAGGGTTCAACTCTCGTTCCCACGGACACACGAAATAATTGATTTATATCTGACTGTTAACTAAAGAACACTTGCGA
>DWAA01000154.1:0-10253 GCA_018237865.1 Styx infernalis | reverse complement strand
AAGGTTAGAACGCGCCTGCGTGCATTGTTGTATTGCAGGTGTTCATGGGTGGCGTTAGTCACCATCAGGTGAGCCTCTTGCTCGTTTGCCCTTTATAACATAAAAAAAAAATATTTTTTGTTAAAGTTCTTTCTATAATCCTTCTAACTTAAAGTTTTGTAAAATCAATAAAGATGTCGTGACGTAGACGCTTGTGGTGTTGTCAGACATAACCTATACATTTTCCTAGGCACTGATCCAAATTCTGAGCTGAAATTGAAATGTCAACTACATAGTAATTTACCCTCCGTAGTTATTAACGATTTCTACATTTTGGTTTGAGATTGTTCTTGTGTTTATTAGAAAAGTTACTTTAAACATTGTCATGTGGTCTGTGGTTTTGACGGAGCTTACCGACCCGTATAAGAAAGCTTGAGCAAATTTCGTCTTATTTCAAAATTCGAACGGTAAGGGGAGTTAAATGCAGCTCCTTTTTCAGAACTATCTCCACCCACCTTTAGATACGTGTCGTATAATAGCTTCATATTGTGACCGGACAGTACTAAGCACGGCCAGGGCCTAGTTCAATTTGTTCTTAGATTTTTCTTTTTTACATGGGCGATAGATATTGCCTTCCAATGATATATGTGGTCCATGAAGACGCAACTGCAGGACTCTCTACTCGTCATCCAATATCTACCTATATATATATTTTTGTTAAATTAATTATTTTAACCGTTTTCTAAAGGTTTACTTTACGGCAAATTTTTTAAAGGTAAATTTCAAATACAAACATTCCGCGCTTCCAGTGTAAAACCAAAACAGGCTGTAAAGAAAAAAAACAATTTAATATAACTTATCAAGTACTACTTATACTAATAACATAGAAAGTGAATAGGTTTGAAAACCTGGACGCTTTATATCTAACTCTAGTTATTGAGAAATAAATGTTCAGTATGGGTCTGATACGTGGATGTTAAATATATTAAATAGTATTTATCATCAACCGGGGTAGATAAATATATATTATACTTACTAAGGATCTCAGACAAACAACATTGTTAAAGATCTTACGATACGTGTAAACCAAATAAGCTGAAAGTTATAAAGTACGATGTACTACACAACAGATAATTTGATAGCGAACAGCAATGTGTAACTACAGTTATTAGCAACGTGATGTAAGGTAGATCTTATATTTTTGATAATCACAATTTTATGTAAAATACGATTATGTACAAAATATGAACTTTTATAAATAAAAGGCGAGGGTACTTTCCAATTAATCGCACTCGAGCATAAGGGACTTCCGCCACCCATGGACACCTGCGACACCATATTGCTCGCAGGTGCGTTGCCAGCCTTTTAGAAATCCTCCCCAGAGTCTTGAGGGGGGAGGAAGTTGGCTATTCGGACATCCTATCTACTATACGCAATGCGACAGCATAGTTGTCACTTGACGTAGTTCTTAAAGTAAGAGCGTGGTTTCTTCTTCTTCAGCTTCGTTAAAAGAACGGTACAAGAATGATTACTTTGAATTAATTAATGCATAAGCATATGGAATAATAGCTGTTACACAAGACTAATTTTCAGCAAGGAGCATTAGATTTATTATAGCATTAATAAAATTTAAAAGAATAAATTAATAATTGTGTAAAGCACATGTATAGGGTATTTCAACAAGAACTTTGTTTTCTAAACTTTGTTTTGTTCCTGAATGAACTGAGCGACTACGGCGATTTGAATGGTCTGTCGGCATCAACTCCTGCACCAGTTGAATCTTAAAAGGCTTCAAAGTCAAATCCTTTCTCAAAATTTGCCATGTTGTGCTTTTGAATAACCCCAATTATTGAGAACGTCGTAAAGTTGACAAATTTGGACTTTCTTCAACACTGGCTCACGGCGGCGATGTTTTCTGCTGAACGACCCGATTGAACACGTGTTGGTGTTGGCATATTTTGTACCGAGCCTGTCGACTCAAAATTCTTATTAGATTTATTTTGTGTTCTCTCAATAAAACGATCTGTTTTGTAATATTTCATAATTTTTTAAAATGTGGGTAATTGTAGGTCATGAATTCACTTTACCTGTTGCATACAAAATTAACGGGCCCGTTAAAGTATTCAAGATTTTGGTGAGTTATAGATAAGTCAATGCATGCATGTCTCGACAGGGTGTAAGTGACTGGAAGAACATCTGAGTAGCAAAAATAATCTTACTCTACGTGCACTCTACTGACTGATGCAAAAGGCTCTAATGCGATTTTGACATATTGACCAAAGTGAAGTTTTAAGGTCAAACCATTTTGTTTGTTGCAGAAAAAGGTTCATACTCAATTACGGATAGTAGTAGGCAGGATAGGTATGATGGTTTAATATATATGCATTCTTTGATCCAAGGGGTGACTGGGCATGTCCCAGCGGGGACTCGTATGCTGATTACCCTATTATGCCCGTATATGCTCGTACCATACATTACGAAAAGTATGACATTATATTTAATATCAATATCCCGTTTATTCCAGCCAACCGATATAATCCAAACTAAGTAACACTACAGAAGTAATTCGGTCGACCGTTTTCAACTTTATCCTAAAAAGGATTTATGACCACAACTCGACAACAATTATAACAATATAATAATGATATTTGTAATAATTTCATTGGAAGAAACTGGCCTTTAAAACACAGGCTAGGCCTAGTTTAAATGCCAGTCATAAGAAAAACAGATTTTTAAGATTTTATGGGTTTATGTATTTTTAAGATGAGACTTTAATTTTAATGGTGCCACCAGTAAAAATCTTTTAATTTTTTTTAATTTTTAACAGCAGCGATTGCAAATTCTTTGTTGTCTTATAAAACTTGTAAGAAAAGCTGGGGATTTTTCTTATATTCTTATTTACATCTTACTTTTTAATTTTCTATTACTGTTTATTTTGTCATTGTTCTGGTCCCAAAACAATAAACAATAATCATTATTCATTGCAACGCACCTGCAAGCCTTGTGGTGTTGCAGGTGTTCAAGGTTATTAATCATCACTTACCATCAAGATAGCTGCTTGCCCATTTGTCCCTTATCCTATAAAAAAAAATAATAATATACTTATATTGTAGTGTATAATAGTAAAGAGAATAAAAACAAACTATATTCCTAAGCATGCACATCTTTAAAATAATATGTAATCTCTAACACTTAAAGTAGTATTTTATTTATAAATGTTTAAAAGCTTTTTAATGACATTTTTCCCTGACCAGTTTTGTTAAGAAGGTATACTACATGTACGTTACAGATGATAAAGGCTTAAAGATATTTCACCTTAAAACATTACATTTTAAAACACTAAAGAATCTGTATGAATCTTGTAGGCCAATTGATCTACAATGGCCTTATATATAAATAAAAGTAAACTGAAGCAAATATTATAGCCACTTCATACAAATTTATAACAAGGTAACAATAAGCTTATTTATTTCCGTCACTGAAAGGCTTTTTGTGTTGACGGAAACAAGCGCGAACTCATTCCGAGTAACGCGATACTTTGGTACGCGATACGTGTTCAATGGTTCGCGAAAATTAATGATCAATGATGACGTTTGTTACTTCAGTGCTTTTTTTAAATTTCTAAATTCAAAATTTGAAATATCATTCTAATTAAAAAAAAACTGCATTGTAAACTTTATCAGGAACTGTTCTTTCAGCTCCAGTATAGACCGAGTAGTCGGGCGGTCCGCACGCGTGGCGAAAATGCGGACGCTTATCCTTATATACTTCGCGTCGTTAGTGAATTGTGAGTATAAAAGTGAGGTGAAACATTTAAGACATGGGAGGACTTTGATAAGGCATGGGAGGTCACGGGTTCATTTAACGCGGATGCACACTCGGGCCCGTGATCTTGTTCAAGTCATAGAAGCTGAGACAAGTAGTGAACTTGGTAAGTGATAAAAGTTTTAGTAAGATTTGCGATTGTTCAAAACAAAACTTATTAATTTGTAAATATTGTTATTAACGGCAAATGCATCACACAAATATTATTATTTTATTGGTTATTTTGCTATATTTTTATGTAATCTTGAGTCTTTAGGGGCCACCTCATACACCTCGTTAGACTTTGGACTAGTTATTTATATTGTTTTAACACATTTATAATATTAATAAATTGTACTCTAATTTATAATCATTGTTATAATATCAATCTATAAGTGTCAACTACTGGAAAAAAATACCCATCACTCGCCAGAACTCGCAGTCTTGTAACAATATAATTAAGTATTAAAAAAAGGAAACGCTGCATTGCTTATTTTACAATTGCAGAAGTAAAGTAATATTTAACTTTATGGCTTGTTTAAACATTTCAATTCAATTTATTAGTACACTTTTGGACAAGTATCTAGCTTAGTTGTAATATCGTTTTACAAAAATTTGTATCAAAGTGACAGTTTGTTTATGGATCTATAATTTTGGTTGCAACTTAATTGAAACTACATCGCAGTCGAGTTATTAAATTGCCTATCAGACCATTTATAAATTTTAAAAGATAAATTGGAAACTTAGAATTTAAGTTTAAGTACCATAGATAAAATTCGCATTCGGCCGGCAACACAAACTGGTTTAATATGTAAAAAGACTGATTGCTTTGGATTTTGTGTTAGATAATTAAATAAATTATTATATATTATAAATGTATTGTTCAATTTTAACTTTATAAAATAAAAATATCAACAATATAAATTATAAGCTATTAAAAAGTAAAATTTTTATAAATATTACATTTACAATTAAATGTATTGATTGATTTTGTAGCAGTTATTTGATGGTCAAGAATTCAATATAAACAGTGCTAGAAAAAAGGAGAGTTACAGGATCCTTAGAATATTTAATTAATTTAGAAGCTAAGGCAACGATATTTACTGAAAAAACTATTCGATCGAATCAAACTAATAAATATACGGCGAATAATACTACCTTAAATATAGTAAATTTTATTCAACGTATAATTAATTTATTTCATAAATAAATAAAAACCGCACTTAGCAAATACTATGTGTCAAGTATAACGAACGAAGAACTACAAAGTATGCATAATTATGTCAAGGAACTTAAAAGTAAGTATGAAATCTTTAAATTAATTAGTAAACTAATAACATTAGAAATATTTTTTATTCTATCAAAGCCAGTTCGTGATTTGTTTTTTACACTGGTGTAGTCTTCAAGCAAAATTTTTTTATGTTATTAAGCCAACCAGCGATATGAATAAATATAAATAGACAAATCACTACATAGTATAAAGCAAAGTCGCTTTATCTGTCTGTCCCTATGTCCCTATGCCCCTATGTATGCTTAAATCTTTAAAACTACGTAACGGATATTGATGCGGTTGAGGAATTTTTAGGAAGGTTTGTGGAATCATTTCAGCTGAAAGAACCGCTGTTGACAAATTGCAGAAACTTAAGGACCTTCAAGAAAGAGGTCATGTTACAGGGAGGTTACCAGTTATGGATCACCAGATGTGGGACTTGGTTAGAGTACGCTGAAAATTTATAATTTAATTTAGTTAGATTAATTAAATTAATTAGAGAAGGCAAGTTAAGACATGGACAGGTGAGGGTGAGTTGAAAAACAAAACACTAAATAAATACTTGATCATTTGAAAGAATAAGAATTTAATACATAGAACGAACTAGTAATGTTTACAAGAATTAAAACTATCCATAGGCGGCGGTGACCATTACTGTCAGGTGAGTCTTCTGCTCTTTTCCTCTTATACTATAATAAAAAATGTCGTGGATAGTAAAATACGACAGGATCATTATAAAGATCAACGTGGTTTTGGCCACTATATGCAACGAAATAAAATTCAATTTCTGTCTGTGATTTCGAAATAAAGTTACAAAACCCAACCCTGTTTTTATTTTTGTCACTGTGGCACTTTATGCGCTAATCTCCGAAACAGCTAAACCGATTTTAACTAAAGTGATATTAGCAGAAAAATAATTTTCAAGGGAGTAATCAAGGCTGCTTTCTATCCCTGAGTTTTATAGGGTTCCAACGTTAAACTTGAAAAACGGTATTAATTAGTACTTACACTAGTCAAGCTCCAGGCTACAGTATTAAATATATAGTGCTAGTCTGCTCTTGGGAATACTTGTCACAGACCTATGTCAGCCGCTTGCTAATATAAAGCCTTTCTCATGCCTACAGATTCGTGCCTCGTCAGAAGAAATGAAATCACTAAATCAGGACGACTTTATTTCTTTTATAAGAATATTTTTCTTTCAATATTAATTCCCTTAACATAAATTCGTCGTTAACAAGTTGTTTTCTGCGGCTACGACCTACTTCTTATGCCCCGTTTCCTGGCCAACTTTTTCAAATTTTTAGATATAAGGCTACTATGCCAGTCTTCGGGCCATGTCAGTTGAAAATGTCGTCCATGAATTGGTTACTTCCTTTATTGCTGCGTAAAAGGACAAACCAACAAACCTACTTTTGGATATATAATTTTAGTAAAGTATCCTACATTAATAATGGTAGATAGTAGCCCACCTGAATATATTTTTGAGCGTAAATAACAAACACAATTTTGCAATTAACAACATTTTAACTGTATATCTTTAATATTTCGTCGGTGTAAAAGTAAACTTGTAAGTTCCCTACATACTTATTTAAGTCTTGCCGCTGTAAATACTGTCAAAATAATTTAAATATAATAATGCAAACAGATTATTACAATTAGGTGGTTAGGCTCAGACAATTTTGTCATTTATCAAATGACAATTATTGCTCCATCGCAGTCCTAAATAAGATAAATAATTTATGACCCATAATATTGTTCAGGGCCCATATTAAATTGTAAACTACTCCAATAAAAAATTATACAAATAATAAATAGTTAACAAAAATTAAACCTTTTTTTTCATAATTAATCTCATACCTATCTCAACTACTATAGTCTAAGTCCTACCGGTCAGTCATCGGTAGCCCAGTAGCGGTAGCGCTTTTTAATTGAAAGAAAATTAAATCTTACTTTGTTCCAAAGGCAAGGCGAGATAATCGTCTCCAAGACTACGTCTTTCTTTTTTAATTTGTCTAAATGTTCATCAAACAAAGTTCGTCATGACCAGTATTCGAATCTAGGACGTTAAAGTTAGTAATAAGGAGCATTAACTTTAGACAACGCAAAGCGAAATACCTTTATGTATAAATTTCTTAATATCTCTTTAAAATTTAGGTGTTTTGTCTAAATCATATTAATTACTGTAAAAAGTTTCCAATCAAAAATAGTCTTAAAGTTAGCATAATGGTTATAAAAATGCATACAATCCTAAGTAAGAAGAAATAACAGGAAACCAAAAATTATCATCTCGTTTTATCATATGATAATAACAATCCAAAACAATTACAATTAAGAACTCGACTCTAATTAGATATTGTGAATCCGACAAATATCACTAACGTGTTGCAGTAAGCGATTGTCCCTACGTTTTGTTAGATATGTTGTCATTATCAGACAACACCACTTAGACAATGGACACTTTCTGTCAGTGCGTTTCCCTCATCAAAATGACCGCGATGCGTGAAAGCGAACGGATCAATTCCACCGATTCCGGAGGTTCGTAGTCCCTTCTCGATGAGAAACAGTAATCCTACAATATTATTAACATGTTACAGTAAACGTTTATCTCTATTACGTATTATTAGGTATATTTTTATTACTAGGAATTCCACACCACCTGGTTTCACAACTGGGTGATGGATTACGCCATGGTCACTTTTTGTTAATGTGTTTGACTGCAGAATATGACCGCGGAGGGTGAACGCAAGATGATCAATTCCACCCGTAAGCGAAAATTCCGGAGGTCGGACGTGCCTAATGGAAACATTAATCCAACAGTAAATTAACGTATTACAGTAAACGTTTATCACTATCACGTATTATTAGATATATTGTTAATATTAGGCATTTCACACGACGCGGTTTCACAACTGGGTGATGGAATGCGTCGTGGTCACTTTCAGGGAATGTTTCGATCCAGAATATGACTGCAGTGAATGAACGTGAACGGATCAATTACACCCATAAACGGAAATGCCAGAGGTCTGAATCGAATCCTTGATGCAAAACGATAATCCTGCATATTATCCTTAACGCGTTACACTAAGTGTGCGTCAGTATTCCGTATTATTACGTATATTGTTTTAAAACCGGGTGGTGAGGGATACGTCAATATCATTGCCTGTAAGTGCTTTTCACTACAAAAAATGACCTTGAAACGAGAACGTGAATGGATCGATTACATCCGCAAACGGAGACGGCGCCTAAGTGCCTTCTCGATGCAAAAAATTAATCCTACAAATATATATATCATGTTACAGTAAACGTTTGACACAATTGCGTGTTATGGGTGTTTATTTTATGAAAATTTGCTTCTATGAAAGTTTAGTTTTTTTGATAGTGAAGAGTCGCAGAGAGCTCACTGGTGGAAGTTCCTGTTGCCCATGTATACCTGTACGTAATGCAAACGTTTTCGTTTAAACTAAGTATGCATTCAGTTATAAGTCTTAAAAAGGAAATGAGTTAATTATTCCGTTACACTAGCGCTCCATCGGACGAAATGAAAGTGTATGTGTTGGTGAGTTAGCACTTTGAGCACACAAAGTTTAAGATTATACAAATTACCAATTTTCAATAACACCGAAAATATAATAAAGCAAAATCGCGTAAAAAACAAATATTGAGATGTAACTACAAATTACGGATTTTACACTTTACTTAACCACTTTACGCCTAATTTATCAATTATAGGTAAACAGGAAATATGCTATATATTTTAAACTTGTAAGTATACAACATAGGACATGAAAAGCCGTATTTCGTAGGCTTTAATTTATTACCACCTGAGTAAGACATCAATCGCATAGCATTTAAAATTAAATTGATACCCGTTACTATCAAAACGCGTCTAGACAGACTAAGGAACGAATAACTAAGTGCTTTTATCAACGGTTGTATTTTATCCTTTTAACACATGAAACTGTAAACGAGGTAAAATTGCTCAGCTTCGGCTTCGATTTCAAAATTAAAATTAAATTTGATTTCAAAAAAGGCAAATTTATTTATGGCTGATGTATTTATGTGTTTATTTTTTTTTTTTTATAACATATGGTGCAACGGGCAAGAGGCTCACCTGATGGTAAATGGTGGTGAAGTGACTACCTCCGCCCATAGACTTCCGCGATACCACGCTCTCTTCTTGATGGTGCCCAAGTCATATCCATTGGGAAAAACTGCTAGTGCCCACTGGTTCCACAAAGTAACTGTGCGCGGGAAAAAGTGCCTAGAAAATCAGACAGTCGTGGAACGCCATCCATCAAGGTGGTGGGGATGGAATTTAGAATTTTGACGCGATGAAATGTAATAATACATATTAATTTGTGTTAGTGTATTATATGTTAATAATAAATATTCAGGATACTAGTTAATTGTATTTTATCAAATCTGACACTGGTCAATATCACTTTAGATACTTTCCAAATTACCGCAAGTAAAATATCATGTCACTTAATACCAATTGCATCATTTAACAAATTAATGAATGTATGAGATACACTATATTGTGGACCAGTAGTTTATATATACACACAGTGTAAGATAAAAAGAAATATAAATAATTTTAAGTGCATAAATACAATAAATTATGATGTAATAATGTTTATTATATCTGTCAATTAGCTGACCAATACATAGCAACACTACAACAAGTGCAAACATTAGAACACAGATGGCATTTATATAACAAGATAGCAAACTGTTTATAAATCAGTCTGTTTTCCGAGTTTTCCCTTACTTTGATCGAAAATAGTTTCTAATCATTTTAACGGTCCAGATGTGAACTGTATTGGAGTTATCAAAGTATATTTTGTTCATGTTTTACGATGGTACAAATCATCTTGATCGTTTGAAGCAATAAAGTATTTTAAATCAAGAAGCTTGAATATTCACAGAGAGACGTAAACACTACTGGCATTTTTATCTTATCGTACTTACCTAGGCTTCTTTGTTTAAAAGCTGAACTGTTTAGCACAGTTAGGAATTAGATTAAATACATAGATAGAGCTTTGTCTTAATTTGCAGGGCTTTAGATCTCTCTCGAAACATTATTTCCTAGATTAGGGGTTGTATCTATTTTAAGTTTTTTGTAAGCCACTGGGTGTGAGTTCAATGTTTCCATATATATCTTTTATTGAAATTTGTTTACCCGTTGAGTCGTTAAAAC
>DWAA01000153.1:0-10264 GCA_018237865.1 Styx infernalis | reverse complement strand
CATGCTTGCCTGCGGTACCTGCGCCATGGGCGTTCGCCGCTATTGCTGCAGCTCGTCTGACTGCACGCACTCTCGCTATCTCTGCCAGAGTTGCAAGTCCAGGACCTGCAGCAGTTGTGACCTCAAGGGTACCGAACAGTGGATTGCCGAACAGCAGCACGTTCTGCCCGACTGCAACTGGCAGCACATCACCTTCACCATGCCTCACCTGCTGTGGCCGTTCTTCAATAATAACTGGCCGCTGCTCAACGACCTTTTTCGCGGCGCCACACGCGCCATGCTCAGGTACGCGCGCAAGCTGGGCATCGAAGTCGGCATCTTCTGCGCACTGCACACCTACGGACGCCAGCTCAAATCAGCATCCGCACATCCACGTCTCAATTACCCGCGGTGCCTGGCGCAGCGTGAAATACCTGGGTCGCTATCTGAAACGTCCGCCGGTCGCAGCTTCGCAGTTGCGCCATTACCGTGGCGGTGCGGTGGTGCACCAGTACTACGACCACAACACGCAGCGGCAGAAACTGAGCCGGGAGGAGATGCTGTGGCGTTACGTCAGCCACATTGCATCCCGACATTTTAAAATGGTGCGTTACTACGGCTTTCTGGCGGACCACAAGCGGGGCTCGCTGTTGCCGAAGGTTTACGAAGCGCTGGAAATGACGGTCCGCGAGAAACCGCAGAAGCCGGGCTTCGCGGTGCTGATGAAAGCGTTCCTGGGTACCGACCCGTACCAGTGTATCCTGTGTAGCGACCGACTGCGTTTGCCGGCGCTCAGGCAGATACCCATGCAACGGAATTGCTATCAAAAAGGCTGCGTGGAATGGAGGAAAAGCGATGGTTGCGAATGCCTGAATTGAATCAGTGCGCCTGAAAAGTGGCTTTCCGGTTAAAACACGCCAAAGTCAGCATTTTCATACATATACTCATGAATAAGCGCGTCACAGAAGGGATAAAGCGCGGTTAAATTCATGGACAGTCGCTCTCAAAAGAGGCGGTTCAATCTCCTAACCATGAACCGACATCCTTCAGAGAATCGGGGTCATCTCATATGCAGCTGAAGAACGTAGCACGCCTGCGGCGTGAGCGGCGCTGCTGCGCAGCTTCGGGTATTTGCATGATCGGCGCTCCGCTTTATACTCTGCTCCATGCATATCCCCCGTCCCGCTAAACTTCTTTTCACCGTCGATGAAGGCTGGAACCGTTACCTCGAAAAACACAGCGACAGCATCAGCCAGTGGACCCGCCTCTCCGTTGAGCGCATGCTCGTCTGCGGGACCTGCGCCATGGGCGTTCGCCGCTACCGCTGCGCCTCGCCGGACTGCACACACTCCCGTTTCTTCTGCCAGAGTTGCAAGTCAAAGGCCTGCAGCGCCTGCGGCATGAAGTCCACCGAGCAGTGGATCGCTGAGCAACAGCACGTCCTGCCCGACTGCGAATGGCAGCACATCACCTTTACCACGCCACACCTGCTGTGGCCGTTTTTCAGCGACAACTGGCCCCTGCTCAACGAGCTGTTCCGCTGTGCCACCCGCGCCATGCTTAAGTGGGCGCGCCAGCAGGGCCTCGAAGTGGGTATCTTCTGCGCCCTTCACACCTATGGTCGGCAGCTGAATCAGCACCCACATATCCACGTTTCCGTCACTCGTGGTGGACTTGACGTTAAGCACGGCGTCTGGCGCAGCATTTTTTTCAAAAAGAAGGCCGTGGAGGAAATCTGGCGGGGTGCCGTTATCCGCCTGCTGCGCGGCAGCTATGAGAGGGTCAGTCCCGGCACCCTTCCGGGACTGGGACACATCCGCGATGAGCCCCAGTGGCGGCGTTACCTGAAGGCACTGTATGGCCGGCACTGGAAGGTACACTTCGCGAAGAAGACCCGGGGAGCCTGGCACAGCGTGAAGTACCTCGGCCGCTACCTGAAACGACCGCCGGTGTCGGCTTCACGGCTGCGACACTACTCCGGCGGCGCGGTGGTCCACCACTACCTCGATCACCGCACGGGAAAGCATAAGCGCCAGACGCTGAGCCAGGAAGATATGATCGGGCGCTATATCAGCCACGTTCCGGCGCGGCATTTTAAGATGGTGCGCTACTCCGGCTTTCTGGCCAACCGCAGGCGGGGCTCGCTGCTGCCGAAGGTTTTCGACGCGCTGGAAATGACGGTACGGGAGAAACCGAAACGCCCCGGGTTCGCGGTGCTGATGAAAGGCTTCCTGGGCACGGATCCGTACCAGTGCATCCTCTGCAAAGGTCGGCTGCTTTTTGCCGGCGCCAGGGCGGGTGAGCACGCCACAAAAATGCTCTCTGACAGACTGCATCAGATGGCGAAAAAACGATGGTTGCGGATGCCTGAGCTGGATCGGTGCGCCTGAAAAATGGATTTCAGGTTAGAAATACGGCGAAGATGGCATTTTTATCACAAAACTCATGTTGATCCGCGCCGTAACAGGTATGGGTCGTGTCGCCTTCCATGGTCAGGTGATCCCAAAAGAAGCGATTCAAATTCCTAACCATGAACGGTGTACGCCAGCTACTGGCGTACACTGTAGATTCAGTCGCCTTTTATGTAATCAATGGCCGCCTGCAGGGCGTCCCAGCTCAGCCCATAATTGGCATCATGCCTGTCATGGTCCGCATCCATCGCCTGCCCTATTTCATCGGGAGTCAACGAGCCATCCAGGGACAGAAAATCCTCCGGAAACCACAGGGAGCCCAATCTGCTGGGTATTGACGTAGATGGCAGGCAAGCTCACCGGTAGTACCCTTTGAGCGCGGGAAGATATACCGAATAGCTGCGGTGCCAATATCTTCCCAGTTCTGGTCATTCCCCAGGGGTTGTGGCCAAAAAATCGCGCCTGCCTGCACACTAGGCAACCGGGTAAGCTTCTCAGCCATCTCCTGCTGCTGTTCATCGCCTCTTTCATCATCTATCAGATAATGGCCATTGATAAGCAGGGAAAAATCACCGTTTTTCAGTGTTATACGGGTCAATCTGGACACATTACATTCCTGATTTATCCAGCTATCTTTGCCGTGCTGACACAAAAACCCGGCAACAAACTGAGGGAAAAAGGGCGTCAACGGAAGCCACAGCGCAGCCCTGAACGGGTCAGTATGGCGGCTTGCGAACCCTTTTTAACGAGGCTGCAGGGCTAACGTGAAGGCACGGCAAAGCTTTCCGCCATGCTTGTACAAAGACTTAAGTAAGTCTCTATGTGTGGCAAGTGTACACAGTTCAGAACTCGCGAAGCCTATATGGTATGGCAGGGCGATGACTCGACAAGTGATACTCCCTTAAATCCTGAACCTGTAGAGCACTACTACGTTATATAAGGAACTTCTGTGCTGTGACTGGGCAAGATAGATGATTCTTATAGCCGTGATAAATATTTTATTATCAGTATGTTACATCATTAAACAGGTGCGCACAGGCACGAGCATCTCTCATATAAATGTAAGCAATCTACATAACAATTACTTTTTATTCCCTTTTTTCACTTCGTGTAGTTGAACCGTGGTCCCAGTTCAGATGTTGGGACCGTGGTCCCAGTTCAGGTGTTGGGACCGTGGTCCCAACTTAGAATAGAAATGATATAAAAAACATTACTGACCTGAAGAAGCATGTTTAGAAAGTATCTCTTCGATCCTATCTATAATATCTGCTGGTAATTTATTTTTATCCAACTTGAAAAGCACCTGATTTTCTTTGTAATGAGCTACAACACCTGGGGAGAACTGTCTCCGTGTAACAGCCCGGGTATTTCTTTCTTGCAAATTTAGCGTCTTCAAAATTTCTTCTGCGGATAGAATCTCTCCACCTATTTTGCGGGCCGCCAGCAGATTTGCTTGCTCGAGTACATGTTTTTCGCGGGAAATAAACACCCTAGCCAGAACATCACCTGCACGAGCTGATAACTCTCCGGGATGAGAGAAAAGAGCCACAATCTCTCTGGGTAATTTTGCTGTATTTATACATCTGGTCACAATCTTACGAGAAATGTTCTCGGCATCGGCCAAAGATGAGATGTTTCCATCAAATTCTGTATTAAGCCTTCTGATATAACGACATCCACGTTCATAAGCGCTCGTCGGTCGGTAATCATTACCTAACTTACATAAAGCATCCATTTGCTCATCATCAAGAACACCAACTAACACACGATAGTCGCATGAAGTCAGAATGGCTGTCATGCGGCGACGGCTACCATCGGCGATCTCTATAACATCAGATGCCCTACGCCCAAAACTTGGATTCTGTTGACCAGAAACCAGAAACGAGGGGATTAAATCATCAAGAGTTTCTTCAGTCAGTAAATCCTGATCACGCTCGTTATTCGCCCAGACTTTGGTTTTAAGTGCAACAGATTCCCCGGGAATTGTTTCGAGCGTGAATTTAACATCACGTCCACAAACTGGGAGAGTTATTGTATTGCCCTTCATTGCACTGACACGCGCAATAAGCGAGTCGACCACTGGCGCTGCAGGTATGGTTGAATTCGATGATGGTTCAGATGCTGTAGTATTTACAGTTTTAGGAATAACGGGGGCGCGTTTCATTAACGAATCTCCCAACGAGGCTTAATCAAACGATCAAATATTTCAGAACAAACAGGTTCCCAGATTGCTAGAGCATTGCGCCACGCCCCTGTCGATGAGCGTTGATCGATTGCCTGTTCAAAAACAGTACGCATACGAATTTGCCCTTTACCTACTTCATCTGTTTCTCTGACAACATTTTTTAACACCATACTTCCCCAGGCATCTCTGATTTGCTCTTCCATCCACGGAGATTGAGAGCCATTATTATTGCTGTATTTCGTCAACAAAATACGCACGTCAGGCTCGAAACCTTTAAGGTCAACGTTCTTCAGCAAATCACGAAGCATGTCAAAAAACTGGAGGGCAGAAGTATAATCAAACAATTCTGCAGGGGTCGGTACAACCAAAACATCTGCCGCACACACAACATTTATTGTTCCAATACCAAGGTTTGGGGCGCTATCAATAACGATCACGTCATAATCCTGCGCAACTGTTTCTATAGCGAGCCTTAGCATCATATGAGGATCTGTTGGTAGCTTACCCTCGTCAAAACTAGCCATGAGCTCAGTTTCAATGCGATGAAGCGCAAGGCAAGAGGGAATAATATCCAGACCAGGCCAGCAGGTTGGTTTTATCGCGTAACTTGCATCGTCACGTTTTCCCAGATAGAAGGGCAGTAATGTATCTTCAGCATGGATATGCAAATCAGGCACCCAGCCATGATACATGGACGCCGTACCTTGAGGATCATTGCCTTCGACCAGAAGTACTCTGAGACCTTTGAGTGCCATGTCCTGTGCAAGGTGAACAGAAACTGATGTTTTGTATACCCCTCCTTTATGCGCCGCGACGCCAATTACAGGAGGAAAAACGCTGTCTGGCCTGCGAAGGCGAGTATTGAATACATCACGCATATGGTTAATTTGTTGAATGGTATACCCAACACGTTGTTCCACTCGTCCGCGAGTTTCCATATCTGGATGTGGTAGGCGCCCCGCTTTTTCAGCATCACGAATTGCTTGGGAGGAGACGCCAACAAGATCGGCTGCCTCTCCGATTCGCCAGCGACGTGTGATTTTGCGTACTTCAGGACTGTCATCATTAAACTGTGCAATCGCAATTGCTTTTGTCATCTCATGACCTGCGAAAATACACTGCTCGAGAGTATCCATTAAACCCATAACGCGTTCCTTTCTATTTAACTTTGCATTATTTTATTAAATCTTGAGTTTTATTGCAAAGCAATCAAAAAAGCGCAAAGTTGATTATTTTTTATCTAAATTATCGATTAAATCAAGAGGGGATCGGATACACACGGTGCTCGCCGCAGTCTTTGACTAGCGAAGTCTGTCAAAGCGAGGAAGCGCAAGATAACTGCACTTAAATATCGCATGGTCACTCAAAACTAATTGAGAAGAAACCTTTGGCTATTTCCCATGATTACTGCGCTGAACTTCTGCTTCCAATGCATTCCGATTGATACCGTACTTGTGGTATTTCCCATAGTGTACAAAATAATGCCGTACTTTCGGTGTTTCCCACAACGTGCAGATTGACCCAGTACTTGTGGTGTTTCCCACAGCTGCAGATTGATACTGTACTTATGGTGTTTCCCACAGTTTGCAGATTGATATAGTACTTATGGTGTTTCCCATAGTTTGCAGATTGATACTGTACTTATGGTGTTTCCCATAGATATCCAGTTATCCACTGTTTTTTTTTAAAGATTTTTTTCTTTTTTATCTTTTTAAGACTTTTTAGGTGGCGGGGAAGCCAAGCACAGTGCGGCCTGTGGACCATCTCATGTGGGAAATAGCCTGGGTTCGTGTGGGAAACACACAAGGTTATGGTGGGTAATACCATAAGTAAGTATGGGGAATGGCTAAAGTACATATGGGAAATAGCTAAAGTAAATTCTGCCTTCACAGTTTTGTGGGAAAGACCTAATGAATTCCTTGACGACTGAGCAGGATCTGCCACTATGGGATAAGATAAAATCTCCCACAACTGTAATGGACCCCTTAAAATGACAGTATTGGCGGAGACAAAACCGCATAGTTCTCTGAAAATATCTCAATCAAACAAGCTGACAGAGGCTGCTTATTACCTTCCGCTTCAAGCCAAACGAGTTCTATGGTTATGCCTGATGCAAACCTATTATCAACAGGAGCACCCTGGTCTTTTTACAGTTCGGGTTGCTGATTATCAGCGCTACTTTAAAGTTAGCCAGGTGACAGCGAGTACAGATGTTCGCAAAGGCATTGATGAACTTGGAAACCGGCAGGTAACCCTTTTCCCATCAGAAGGCGAATATGAGGAAGTCAGACGCCCATGGCTAGCCGAGGCGGGGCTTAAAAGGGGGAGGGGCAGTGGAATATCGAGATCAACCCGAAGGTAATGCCATACCTTACCGGGCTAACCAGCCAGTTTACCACCTATACACTGCTTGACTGTGGGCGAATAAATTCAGTAAGAGTTATTCGGCTTTATGAAAGCCTATGCCAGTATCGTTCAACAGGTATCTGGGTAACTTCGGCTAGCTGGCTTGCAGATCGGTACGAACTTCCTGATTCTCAACGAGCTAACTTCGCCGAGATGAAACGAACGTTCTTGCTTCCAGCAATGGAGAAAATCAATACACTGACGCCTCTGAAAGTCTCCATGAAAGAAGAAAATAATGGAAAGTTAGTATTCTCGATCATCGCACGTCCGCTTCAGCTGCCACCGCTTGAAGGTTAGGAATACCAGAGATATATCTCAAATATGGAGTGTTATTCAGGCGCTTTCTCGTGAATTTTCTTGGGTAAATCCCCTCCATAAACTACAGAATTCACGTAGCGCAACCCAGACCCGCACACTATCAAAAAAATTCAACGATATTTTTTTACAAAAATACCCCGACAAGCTGTAGAAGAACACTTTAACGCTGATGTTTAGTTATTTCATTTTTTCATCGTGCTTTTCGCTATTATATCATCAATTTATTTGATCATGCTTCAGGGCGTTTTTCTGACTGGTCTGGAACACTGGCCAGGAGTAACTGGTGACTCTCCAGCGGAGGGTTTCGCGACCTTCTCCCGCCTCTGTAATCTTCCTGACTTTTAATACCCACGCCATCCTGAGCATTCAGGTTATTCTGCCTGGTTTTGCAGGAATTGTTGGCATTTCTGCAGCTGCGGGGCCAGCTGCAAGTGTGCTGGAAAATCGCCGCCGTTCCGTAACCCCCTTGCTACCTGGCGTTTCAGTGAAAATGTTCAACCTATCATTGCTGACAGCTCAAATGTGGACTATATTTAGACTTCTATTATCTGTGAGGTTATTATGAAAGTTGAAACCATCAGCTACGTGAAGAGAAACGCGGCATCGCTCGATCTGGAAGAACCGCTACTGGTCACTCAGAATGGTGTTCCGGCGTATGTGATTGAGTCCTACACCGCGCAGCAGGAGCGAGAGAACTCCATAGCACTGCTTAAACTGCTGACTCTTTCAGAGAAAGACAAAGCAGACGGCAACGTGTTCAGTAAAGAGCAGCTTCTGGCTGGTCTGTAATGGCGGTAATGATTCAGTACACCAAAACCGTCAAAACCTGCATCGATGACATCGTCAGCCATCTTCGTTTTATCGACATCGAACCCAAAGACGTGATCAGTGGCATCATTGAGCACTTCGAAAAGCGGGTAAGTGATTTTCCGCTGGGTTGTCAGATTTGCCCTGAACTACTCAAAATAGGCTGCGCAAAATATCGGGAGTGCAATACTCCGGATGGCTACAGAGTCCTGTACTCGGTTGAGGATGATGTAATAACGGCTCATGCAATACTGTCCCACAGGCAGGATATTCAGAACCTTCTCTTCAAACGCCTGATTAGCGTTTGAGTGGACGTACAAGAAATTCTGTCCAGTTATCCCGTTTTTACCCACAGCTTCTGTGGATAATCAACATCTGGTATCCCGACCAGATGCCGGTACTACCAGATATAGTGCCGGTGCGGTCATTCCCGGAGCTGAAGAACTGTTGAAAACCCTCACTGGCCTGGACGTTCCGGCATTATCGGAAAAAATGTCCACGGTCCGGAGAGAGTAGTTCGTCATTATTTTCCCTGACGTGCCCGGCTTATCCCTTCAGGTTTTTCAGCATGTTCACGGCGTCGGCCTCAGGCATCTGGAACTGGACGCGGTGGCGGGCGGCGACATCGAGAGCAAACACCTTCGTGTAGACCTCCGTCGAGCTCAGCGACTTGTGGCCCATCAGCGCCTGCAGCACCTTCAGTGGAATGCCGGCGTACAACATGTGCATCGCGTAGGAGTGGCGGAACGTATGGGGCGTCACCGGCACAGAGAACGTGACGCCGTCGGCGGCTGCGGCATCCACCGCTTCGATGAGCCAGGTGCGGACGGTCCGGTCGGTGATTTCCCATATACGCGCCTTCTCCGTTCGGCCGCTTCGTTTGTTGCGTCGCTCCAGCGGAATTTTCAGCGTGGCCACCATCATCTCCAGCTGGCTGACATAGTTCGCATCGGAAAGCGGAACCAGGCGATGCGCCTGATTGCCGGCAGGCGAGCGGCCGGCCCTTCGGGCCGCTTTCTCCGCCCGCTGCTTGAGGGTAGCCAGCTGCACGAACGGGTAGGGCGGCGCCAGGGAAAAATCACTCCGGGTCAGTGCCAGCGCCTCGTTAATGCGCGCGCCGGTGTTCCAGATGGTTGCCAGCAGCATCTTGCGGTGGAGATCGGGGACATAGTGGAGCAGGGCGCTCACTTCCGGCGCCAGCAAATATTTTGGCAGTTCATTCTGAACAAGAGCCATCTGTCGCAGGGCCAGTGCGGCCGGGTAGTCGATGGCCACCGGCAGCTGCGCGGCAGAAAACGAAACGCCCTGACCTGGTATTACCGGCATCATTATTTCCTGTCCTCAGTGGACAGGTATTGTTTCCTGGAATGCTGAGCCTTCAGACTTCCGGGCAGATCATTTTTCATGGGTTGTCTCACGGCTTTGTTTCAGTTTGCTGTAGAGCCAGCAGGGAATAAAAATGGGAGATAAAATAATGAAGCATATGAATTTTATCAGTAATACGTCCCACTGACGTTCAGTCAGATACCGGATTTGTTTTGCCTGATATGACTGACTGGATTTCAGTCTATCAATTTCCAGCTTCTGGCTCTCACACAGACGGTGTAGCTCATCAACTCCCTTATGCAAAGGCACAGCGATAAGGGGACAATGAAGACCTTTAGGGTACTGAAGCTCGCCTACGGTTAAGGGGATGGATGGTCTTCCGGCTGGTTCGAACCTGAATCCGATACCGTTCCAGAAGCGATCCCGACGAAGCATATTTTCCCTGTCATCTTCATCGACAGGAGATGTACGGATACGTTTCACGGGGGTATCAGCCGGAAGCGTCTTTGCCCAGAAAATCAGATGTATCATGATCCAGGAGCCAAGTCCCCGTCCCCGCAAATTGTAGTCAAACATAAAATCCGAATTTGTCAGGTCCAGTTCGGTCTTGCCATCCCATATATTAACAGTCAACTCCGCTTTGTATTCAGGCTCCTGATGCCAGTCTCCCCCGTTCCAGTAAAGGGAAAGAGTGCATGTGCGGCCAGCCAGTTTTCTTTTCACGTCAAGACTGCCATGAACTTCTTAAAGGCTGACAACGCGCCTGCGTGCCTTGTTGTATTGCAGGTGTCCATTGGCGGCGGTAGTCACTTACCATCAGGTGAGCCTCTTG
>DWAA01000152.1:0-10279 GCA_018237865.1 Styx infernalis | reverse complement strand
GATCATTCAAATTTGAGTATAGATTTGAGTAGAGTATGTGTATTTTGTATTTATATATACTCATATCGTTACCCACCAGCATCCATATAAGTATAGCGCAAAAGACAATTTATTTTGGGACCAAGTCAATTCGTGTGAGGTATCCTAAAATATTTATTTTTGTTTTATTTTAAATCCATAATAATAATGGATTACAAAAAATGAATCCCTTGTGCTATATACAGCATAAAAACGAATAGTATATTCTCATTTTTTAAAGTTGAGAAGCAAACTTAGAAGATTAACGTTGTTGATTTAATTCTTGAACCAATAGAACAAGAGAGTAACGATCCTCGTTAGTTCGAGAGGATACTTAATCGAGACGAATCACTTCAGGGTAATAGGTTCAGAGCTAGTTAGTTAGAACACAGCTATTTTTATGTCTAAGTTTCTTTATGCAGTGGGTTTACTGAAAAACATTTATTTTGCTAGTAACTGAAACCTACACTCAACTAGTGAGAGCTTCCTGTTAAAAATATTGAATAATTCTTCTTTTTTATATCATAATGGCAAGAGGCTCACCTGATGGGAAATGACTACCGCCGTCCATGTACACCTATAAGGCACGCAGGCGCGTTGTCGACCTTTAAGAAATAATAATGTTTGGGATGGAAGGGAGATGGGAGTTGGGTATTCAGACCTTTTACCTACCATACGAAACGCGACAGCAAAGCAGGCACTTTACGTAGATCTTAAGGTAGAAATGTGGTTTCTAGCCGATTGTGCCGGCCCATACAGCTGTAACTGAAGTTACAGCATGGCACTAGTAATTTTGGTATATATGGTATGTCAAAATTGTTTGTATTAAAACGTTCGCTGCCATATTTTCAAAAACGGTTCCACCACGCGAACATTTCATAGTTAGTTACTAAATTATTATAGAAAATCTCTTTAATTGCGTCAAAATTATTGTGCTTTCTAATCCCAAACTATACCTTCATAGCACATGAAAATACTGCTAGTTTATCTATTATTAGATCGAATGTAGGGTAAACACGTTCGACGAACTAACGCGTATCTGGTACCTAAACACATACTTCGACCTACGCGATAACTCGTTATTGATTGCGAACGTGTTATTACTCGTAGCTATAATCGTAAAGTCAGTCATAGTTGAATTCCAGACATGTTCTAACAAATAAACTTACATTTTAAATAAAATAGACAAAACAATATTCATAAACCAATATCTTTTAGAATAGTATAGATAAAATAAATGAGAATCTATTTATTAACCATCATATTATTATTCGTCCGTAAAATTTTCAGAATGGCAAATCCTATAGTACAAACACGATAGTAATAGCGCAAGAAATTCGTTTAGCACAGCCGTTCTATACATTAGTAGTATACCCCAGCGCCAAGCTGTCTAGTGCCCCAGTCTAAAATACTGAATCTGATAGCAATCCTTAAAGAGCTGCCTAACCCGGTCCGGATAATATCCGGATATACTGCGCGCAGTGGAGCGTGAAATTGGGCAGTGTCGAGGCGCAGCGCGCGTCATTCATAAAATATATGTGACAGCTAATAATGTATGGAGCGATGGTGTCCTGATGTGCCGCACGGCTTACCGCCCTGTAGGGGTCACTTTAGGTGTTTGTTTTATATTGAAACGTTAAAAAGACGCAATATCCGCCATGAATTACATTACAGTTATTTTTTCCTTATCTAAGTAAGGGATCACCACTGCTCAAATCCATGAGAATGTAACATCGAAAGGCTTTAAGTATGTTGCCGGCCTGAATGAGAATCCCAATTTAAATCGGTTAGAAAATACCGTTGACGCCAAGCGGTTCCTCAAAGCAGTTGAACGTGACAATAAATGCCTTGACTACAGTTGTATATTACCAGACATCGAGGTGGCGAGGCAGCGAATTTTAACAGTAGTCATGAATTAACTGTCTAACTGCTTAGCGTTGAGTCGGTGAGCAAAGTCTGTCATAGTGTGAAATAAAACCAGCTATTTTAAGCTGTAGCCAGCATGATTTTAAATGATGATAAATTCAAAAACCGCTGGTATATAAGGAACCAAAACAACTGCAAAGTAACAGAATTTCCTATCTTACAACCACTCAAAATGTATTGGCAAATCACCACTTCGTACATTACAATAGATATTAACAATTTGTCCTTCTTGCAAATTATTACCAAGAAGTAAATCTTCTAGCACCGGCGCTTCTATCACTTGTATTTCAAAGGCACGTCTAGCCATTTCACCAGAAGGACTTGTAACTATACATGTATAAACAGCACCGTTATCTTCTTTAATAACTTCTGGGATAGTCAAAATTCCGTGAATGTTAACTATACTTCTTCTATATTTTCTTCTTTGGTGATTTTGACTTCTTTTGTATCTACTTTGAAAGAGATTGTTTGAATTGATTGCTTTTCCTTTATGCTCCCAATCGATTTTGCTGGAAATATAACATTATGTTTTACCTAATTCGTTAAGAGTTTTTGATTTGATACTGAATCTAATTATTATTCCCGCGTTTTTTTTAGTTTTTCAAAAAGCAAAACCTTACAATACGGTGTGATTTATTACGAACAATTTTTTAGTAGAATTATTTCTGAATAACCTTTCGTACCTTATTGGATATCCGTAAAATGGACATCCTAAATTAACAGCCTCTCCACTTTGAATTTTGATTGGAGGAAGTGATCTAATGTATGGTGGACCTAAATAAAAAATTGGTCAATATATAAATTAATTTTCAATAATGATGCATGTATAAATGCACCGCACTATCAAATAATATCTTAATACTACTACTAAACTGATGCAAGTATAGGCTGATACAACTGCTGCTGGCTGAAAAGACGACGTTTACGTTAATGCTGTCAATAGTAAAACTAAAATTAACCTTCTTTGCGCAACTCTACAAACTACAGCGCAAATTTGTCTTGTTTCTTTATGATTTCATCCCTTTCTTGCTTTATTGACTTACCATATACATCCAGTCTGTTTTCGTGATTGGCTGTATGGTCTCCCTCTCGGGCAGTGCAAGAGTACAGCCCCCCATCTTCAACCCTGACCCTGGTTATATTTATTTGTGTTACAACTGAATTATCTGATGTCATCAGTTGTCCTAAAGCGTACCTGTAAATTATACATTATTTTAACACATTCTATAGACTTAAAGAAAGTGGCGGTTCTTTACTCAGTTGTATTTTTTTGTGTTTCCAATTTCAGATTATATTTGGTTTGGTTTAGTTACTTCTCATTACTTTTAGTTGTTTTATTCAATTATACATTTCCATCATAGTTTTCACTGTTTAATGTACACTTTAATAAGATAATCACGTAAGTCTGTATTTATATTATTATAAGTACGCAAATACCTATAAATATACCTGCTATAAATATGGTGAATGATAACGCAAGACCACACTGTTTGAGAAACCGCTTTGACACTACAAGACCTGCAGTTAGAAACCATCTGTCATCGTTTCTTACTAGCTGTAGTGTCATGCTGGAACTTCGGTTAGAGCCAAATGGGTAGGCAAGATTGGCGAGAAACCACACTCTTACCATAAGAACTGCATGAAGTGACAGCTATACTGTCGCGTTTCTTATAATATGCTAAAAGTTTAAAATTCTGTGAGCAGCGGTATTTCTTAAAAGCTAGCAATGCGTCTGCGTGCCTTGTGGTGTTCTAAATGTCCATGGGCAGCGTTTACTCTTTATACAATAAAAAATAAAAACTCTGTCATTACCTGCACTCGCTGGACTTTACCCAGACCGAATACTTTTTTACCGACCAACTTTATTTTTTTATTTTTTTTTTATTCATAGAAAACTTTTGTGCGTAGTCGAGGACGGTTGAGTTTTAATTTAAGAAATGCCTCTATCATAAATATTTATTAAATATGTTGTTTTGTGTACAATTACGTTTTTACTAAAAATGTTACTTATATCAAATTAAAAAGCCGTTTCTAAGAAATGTAAAATTTACACAAAAGTCACCTAAATGTATTACATAGACATTTTATTCCACTTCATTCCATTCACACTTTATATTATTATTTTCCTAGCATGATATAATCACATTATCAAGTTTCCCTTTTAAATTTACATTGATTATATAGACAAAATTGAAGGGGTGTTAAATAAAGCGCTGTTACCAGAGCAAGACATAAACCGTTTCATTCAAAAGATAAAATTGCTTTGTGGAACCAGTTGACGTCAGCAGTGGTTCCGAACGGATATGACTTGGGGACCTTCAGAAAGTGAGCATACTCATTTCTTAAAGGCAGGTAACGCGCCTGCGTGCCTTGTGGTGTCGCGGGTGTCCATGAGCGGTGTTAGTCACTTACCTCTTGCCGGTTTGCCCCTTATAAAACAAAAAAAGTATTAACATGAAAAGTACTTAAAATGTTTACAAGTATTTGTCTGCAATAATAACATGAAGAGTACTGAATGGATTTTAGAAGCAATCTTTTATTATATTCATTATAATATATTTTAATATATATTCATTTTTATTGCAATAATATCAAAGAGTATGATGTTTATCTTTATCAGCATCTCTGCACTGACCTACTAACTACTGAGATCGCTCTCTAGCAATGTGACCTTCATAGTGTTTTTAATTTTGTATTATTTTATTTTGGTGAAAGATGAAATGCAATTTATAGCGCATAAAACTGAGCTTATAAAAATACGATAACGAAACTAGACATGAGAGCCTATTAACCTATATATATATTTATATTTTAATTCTTCTAATGAGTCGGCCGATAGTCTTTCTCTTCACTTCCGTTATGTCGAACTGATTTTATTTTTATTCTTATGTAGCGGAAGTATAACAACAAAGTTTGAATTTTTACCCCAATGATATTTCTGGCTACTTAAAAAATAGATAGAACTACTGCTTCTAATTTTTTCTTGAATAACCGTTAATGAAGTTTTCCATCTTAGTCTCAGTTCAGCGAACGTGGTTTTTAGTACTACTGGGGCAACAGTCTAGGTGGTATTACAGTCGTTATGGACAAAAGTATCCCTAATATCAGGTAGGCCCTTAGATTGATTTGACATTCCATAACCATGTATAAATATATTTATTTATTTTTTAGTTACTAGTGGTAGTATCGTGAAGTAACTTTAGTTACAACCGTATAGGCCGATACGATCAATAAGCAACCACACGTAATACCGCCGGCCTAGTCACAAAGTAAGGTTAAACGTCTATGTTCATCATACAAATGTCCGCCGTGACCGGGGCTTAAACCCAGGACTCTACTATTAGTAGGCAGTCAGGTCAACGACGACAAAGGAGGCCGTTAAGTACTATCATGATTCAATTAAAACACACAGAGTTCTTCGTAGTACTGTATTACCGTAGAAGACTGTCGTGGCTAAGGTTTGAAAACAAAACCTCACAGTTTATGTAGACATTTACTAGCCCCGGAGTCCATATATTCGCGTTTCTGTTAAAGTCTGATAAGCTGTTGACGTGGTATGAGTCTGCTTCAAGCATAATTATCTCACCTTGGGTCAGTATTGCTAGATACCAGAATACCATCCCTTTCCCAAATAAATTGTGGCGGCCTATCTCCAGTAGCTGCACACTGCATACTGATCTGAAATTTTAATAAATGATAATTAAAAATACAATTATAATATAATAAAACAACACGCGTATATTTGCTGAAGGGTTATGTAACGGTGTACCATTTTACATTGGCATTTCGTTGGTTATTCTAATCCCAAGTGATAAGGAGCGAGGCTATTGTTTTTTTTTTGTGGCACTATTTCAAACACCAAACTTCTCTAAACAGTAAACTTAATAAAACTTAGTCCTACCCGGGGGTCTTACGGTTGCTAATCGTGTTTGGGACCGTTTAACTAATTACAACACTGTCATAATCGAGGCAGTTCAATATAATAATACTAATATATAAATATTATAGGACGAGAAACACCAATTATCCTTCCGCATAAAAATATAGGTATACTTGTTATTTTCTAACAAAATTTTGTTGTAACTAGGTTAATAAAATAAGCATGCACTGACATAATCAAGTGAGAAAATTCTAGCCAGAAGATAAATAAAAGCATAATGTCTTTAAAATGTAGGTCGAGCGGATAAAAGTTCACAGCGATGTACTGACGTGTGACACATACCTGAATACGTTACCTTATTACGTAATATCGTCAAGTAGTGTTACTTTATCACATTTGTATTTTTTTATTCTATTTCATGTCTATTCACAACTAAGGGATGGCCTCCTTGTCTAGCGGTTAGCATTAGTCCGAACCATCGGCTCCTGGTATCGAATCCCGGCTACAACGGACACTTGTGTGAAGAACATGGATGTTTGTTGTTGGGTCATGAACGTTCAAATAGTTATTTGATTAAATTATGTGTTTATATTGTTGGCTGGTACCCATTACACTAAAGCACCTTTTTTGGGGATTCTTTTAACTTGTTATATTTTTTTTTTACCCTGTGTGGGTTTTGGTGCTGGTGTGGGGCTCGACTGGGTACCATCAGTCACCCGAAGTAAGGTGCTCCGGGTCTACCAGCACCTCGACCACTAGCTGGTAGTTCAGAAGCGAACGGTTACTTTGAAGAGGCTGTTTTGGTTATTTGAAACTACCCCCAGCGAAATCGGAACCATGCGATAGGGTTAACTCTCTTAAAACTGGTAAAAAAAGCCCTAACAAATTAGTAAAAGTAGCAAAAAAAACTATACTTTCAAAATGTGTCATGTACTGTTTACTACAAATAGACATTACGATCTTTTTTTTTGCCCTAGGTCTCAAACTAAGAAACTGAAGGTATAATTTGTTATTAATAAGTCTAAAACTTCTAGAGCTAAGTAGTTATTAAGACGGTAGACATAAAAAATATTCATTACTTCAAATTCCATATTTTAAAAAATCGTTTATTGCTTTGATGGTTGTAAGCGCTACTGCTACCAACTGTGAGGGCTTAGACATCTAGTCAGGCAGTGTTATTCAAGTTTTCTGGTTAAAAATTTTAAGTGACAATTCAGTGTTTGAAACAGTGTTGGTAATAACTCTGCCCCCTATTAAACTTTATACTTTAATAGACCGGCAAAACGTTGGTGCACCATAATACACCCAGTCAATTCGCCAAAGACAGTCCTGTAAAATTTTGTTCATACATTCCTTAGCACAGGCAAACAAATTAAAATTCAAATCTTTGTCTTTTATTTATACAACGTGGGTTATGTAAAGAGCAAATAACCAAGAAATAGTTAAGCATCGGCATACAACCAACAGTTGAATGTCACTCTTAAATGAGCACAGGCATAATGTCATTTTATTACATATATTAGTGACGCCTGTGGCAGATTAGGCCTGAGATTAGAAAGGCCAAGGAGTACTGTTTAAATCAATTTTCTGACTAAAAACTTTAAACTCCAGTTGACATAAACTAACAACAACAACAACTAACAAAGTTTTGTACAATTCATTTTCTTTTTCTATGAATTACCCTTAGCTTCGTTCTTCAACTTCTCGGTTCTTGGCCCATTACCTCCCACCTAAGGTAGTACAACTTCTAAGAGAGTAGGCAGGATATTTAGCTAAGAAGTGGAAGCTGGTTTTCTCCTCACCACAGAAGTCGCACAAAGAAAGACCTTGAAGTTGATTATCATAAGGTTTCTGTTCAGAGTACAGTAATCTGCAATCTCTTCCAGCCAGGTTATAGGAAAAGTATTTCCTGGATCTCCTTACAAACATACTATACCAGATTACTAACTACTACCACTACTAACCAACGATGGCATCTACCCGCTCCTGCACCAAGAACGAGGTACTGGTAGAGGTATCCGTTAGCAATGGATGGCACAATGCTAACCAGTGTCTCCGTGGGAGGTTTTGTGTGTCAATCAGTTTGACGTGTACCTCTATTATGGCCAGTTTCCCTTAGAAAGAGAGTGTCCCTGCTGTCAATGGTCGTTTTTTGCTGAAAGAGTCAAGGCGGAAGTAAGCGCAGCTATGCGCACCGCCTATCTCCACCCCTTTCCATGGGTCCCGAGAATGATACCCTTTTTTGATTGTCTGCGGCCTAAAAGTCTACCAGCCGACGCCAGGACGCCACAGTTATATCATTCACTATTTTTAACTCTACTTTAAAAGTTGGAGAAAGATCTTGTCCTTGTTGTTGAAATCTTAAATATTTGAATGCAGAATGATGATCCTTGTTTGTATTATGGATTTGAGAGCGAGATTTAAGGCAGCCCTGTCTATCTTTAATAATCTGTATCATACTTACATCACCCCCTGGTGTTATAGTTCTCTCTGTGAAATGCTGTGTGATTACTACTCTTTTGTCTGATAAGCCTCTTTTTTTTCTTTTTCTTCTGTCCAAACCTGAAATAAAAAATAAATCTAAATTAAAAGGGTTTTATATCATATATCTCTGTTATACTAGTTGTTCACTGCATTTTCACTCGCGATTATTGTGTTTTCTATATATTTTTAAATTATCTGGACATTGCTTTTTTTTATATACAAAGGATCCTAACGGGCGAGAGGTTCTTGTAATGGCAAGCAAGTACGTTGTTAGATTTCTGGTTCTGCTGGTATTGGGACCCTGCATGCCTTGTGGCGTTGCAGGAGTTCATGGATCATGGTAGTCACTTACCCAGTTTGCCCATTATTCTATAAAAAAAATGAGATGGTGAGTATGAAGTTTTTAATTTTTATGCGATTTATGTCCCTCGTTTACTGGTAATATAGCGGCAGGTATTAATTTGAGTACCTCGTCGGTACACTCTCTGTGACAGATGGCATAGAAGATGCAGAGTTAAACGACATCACTTAGCAAAGCCAAAGGATCAAGCAAAAGTAAGCACGGGACAACAGACTGGTGGAATAAAATAAAAAAAAATGTGTATTAGGGTTTTCGTTACGAGCGAAAATCCATATAAAAACATAGTATGAAAGCTAACGTTCAAACCTTAGTTGCAAATTTTGTGTGACTTATTGTTCCTTGTATAAATGTTTAAAAACAACCACATCAAACCCAAAAATGTTAAAAGGTTTAGGTGAGTGTGTATGCGTATAAATACGCACCCGGCCGGTGCTTTCTTGTAAGATGTCAAAAAACCACCTCACCAAAACAAAAATAAATGACAAGGTTTTGATAAGTATGTGTGCGTATACTGTCTATGAATACGCATCCAGCCAGTGCCATCCTTATTAATGGCAACAAAACCATCTCATAAATCCAAAAAAATGGCAAAGTTTTGATGAGTATGTATGCGCTCACAGCCAATGCCTTTTTTTGTTAAAGTATTGAAAATCTCTAAATCAAAAATCTGCCAAAAAAATATTACATGCTCAATTATGCATTAGCTAATAAACTATTGAGGCTGTCAAATAAAAGCTGACAGAACGTGCTAGAAACAATGACAGATTAATCTTTATAACGGGCCCTTGTTGTAAAGTATCTTGCCTAAAAGTAATATGCAGTTGATTCGATCGCAGAAAGCTGATAGAGCCGTTGAGTTTAAACGAAATCGCCACCGGCCGTCATTACCTGTCCCTCGTTATTGGAGCAATCTGCTTGGGAATATAATTATACGGGACGGATTGCAATTTGCCCCATCGAATGGTTCTCTAGACGCAGCGCAAAATTAAGTTTATATATAACAAATCGTTTATAAAACTAACTTATATTTCGGACCCTCGGATATCTAGACATCATTATCATCATAATTTCAGACAATAATAAATATTTTCAGCCAAAAATAGCCAGCAGTGAACACACACAATTACTTTGGGGAACCAGTTTACAAAAGCAGTATTTCAAAACGGATACGAATATAACCTTCAAGATTTGAGTGTACTTATTCCTAAAACGCCGGCAATGCACCTGCATGCTTTATAGTGTTACAGGTATCAATGGTTGACGGTAATTACTTACCATCAAGTAGCCTTCTGCCCATTTGTCTCTTATTCTATATAAAATCTTCATTTTATCATCATCACCTTTGTAGGTGATGAATGTGTGATGTTCCTCCAACGCCAAGGGAGGGTCCTCGACCAGTACACCACTGACTAGTCAGTCGTTAGGGCCCAATAGTAGTTGTCGAGAAGAGGTATACCATACATTAATAAATTAATTAATATTATACGACAAGTCACACAAATTGACCTGGCCCCAAATTAACGGTTCATCTTGTGTTATGGGTACCAACCAACGATATGAAAACATATAAATGCACAAATAAAAGAAATATGTATTGAATCATCTATGCC
>DWAA01000151.1:0-10329 GCA_018237865.1 Styx infernalis | reverse complement strand
GGTGACTTTTTTGGCGGTCGGCAGGACCTGGCCAAAGAACTTCACTTCGCCCGAACCCAGGGCGCGACCGCGGCCCGGCAGGCCTTGCCAGCCCAGGTAGAAGCCGACCAGTTGCCACATGGCGTCAAGGCCCAGGCAGCCTGGCATGACAGGGTCACCTTCGAAGTGGCAGGCGAAGAACCAGAGGTCCGGGGTGATATCCAGCTCGGCGACCAATTCACCTTTGCCGTACTTGCCACCCTCTTCGCTGATATGGGTGATGCGATCCACCATCAGCATGTTCGGGGCGGGCAGTTGCGCGTTACCTGGGCCGAACAGCTCACCGCGACTGCAGCGCAGCAGGTCTTCCCGAGTAAAGGCGTTTTGTTTGGTCATGCGAGCTCCTCAATAATCCCATGCGGCAGGGTAGGGCAAATCTTCCCGAACCGAATGAAGCGTTCATGCCTCATAGCGGTAGCCTACACATAGACTATTGCGTTGTAGTGAAAGTCACAGCGGCAAGGTACTCAATGTACACTTGTTCACTGAAATTTTAAACCGGGCCTGTTTATCGGCCCGTTCGGGTGCCTAAGACTGCCGCACTTTCGTCTTTCACGCCAGTCGCAGTTGGCTGATGGCGTGGCGCTATTGCACCCAGCGCTGCAGGATTTGCTGTAAATCCGTACGTTTGAACGGCTTGGCCAGGTAATCGTTCATTCCAGCTGCCAGGCAAGCCTCACGGTCGCCCTGCAACGCGTTGGCCGTCAGGGCGATGATCGGCAGATCGGCGCAGCCAGGCAGTTGGCGAATCTGCCGAGTGGCTTCGTAGCCGTCGATCAATGGCAGGCGGCAATCCATCAGGATGGCGGTAAAGATCAGGCTCTCGGCGCTGCGGATTGCCTCGGCGCCATCGGTGGCCAGGCTGACTTCAAAACCCAGGCTGCGCAGCATCGCTTCGACCACGGTGCGATTGACCGGATTGTCTTCCACCAGCAGCACGTGGCGACCATCACCGGCGCTGGCTTTGCCAATGGCATCGGGAGCAGTGGCCGGCAGATGTTGCTGGTCGATGGCCAGTGGAATTTCCAGGGTGAACACCGAGCCCCGGCCTTCTTCGCTCTGGGCGCGCAAGGTGCCACCCATGCGCTCGGCGAGGGTACGCGCGATAGGCAGGCCCAGGCCAGTACCGCCGTAGCGTCTTGAAATGGAACTATCGGCCTGCTGGAACGCATCGAACATCAACTCCAGGCGATCGGCAGAAATGCCGATCCCGCTGTCGCGCACGGTGCAGGTAAACCACACCAACTCGTGGTCCAGGGTTTGCCAATGGGGGTCGACGGTCACGCTACCGTGCTCGGTAAATTTCAACGCGTTGCCGATCAGGTTCACCAGAATCTGCCGGATACGTGTCGGATCGCCCCGCACTCGCAAGGCCTCCATCCCCAGGGGAATTGGCAACTGCAGGGTCAGCCCCCGCTGCTGGGCGCTGTGCTGGAAAGACTGGGCGCAACTGCTGATCAGGTCCGCCAGGTTGAACGGGATATGCTCCAGTTCCAGCGCGGCGCGCTCAATACGCGAGAAGTCGAGGATGTCGTTGATCACCTTGAGCAAGTGCTCGGTGGATTCGCAGGCCAGTGCCGCGTACTCGGTCTGCTCCTCGGTCATCTCGGTAGTTTCCAGCAGCTGCAACATACCCAGCACCCCGTTCATGGGCGTGCGCAGTTCGTGGCTCATCATCGCCAGGAAATCCGACTTGGCGTTGTTTGCACGCTCGGCCTCCTCGCGGGTCTGGATCAACTGGGCCATGGCTTGTTGCTGTTCGCGACTGGCCTGGTTAAGGCCTTCGGCCAGGTTGTTGATATGCCGCGACAGGTCCCCCAACTCCGAGTCATCGACGATCGGCAGCGGGGTCTTATAGTCACCTTGCTGGATGGCCTTGACCGCATGGCCCATGGCACTGATCGGTTGCGACAGGCTCGCCGCCAGGCGTCGTGCCAGCAGGAAGGTAAACAGCAAGGCGAACAACGCCAGGATCCCGGCCTTGAACAGGATCTCTTGCTGGCGCTGGCTGAACGCGTCGTTGGACATGCCGACGATCACCCGGCCGAGGTAGTCCGCACGGGGTGCCTTGGGTTCGCTGAGGCTGTCCTGGAAAAAGTCATTGTTCAATTGGATATGTTGCAGGCGGATCGGCGCCTGGAACACCTTCACCGACAGTGAGCGGTCGTGTCTCTCCGACGGCTGTTCGACATACACCAGGATGTTCTCGGCACTGTCCTGAATCTCCAGAAAGCGCACGTGGGGCGTGGCCAGGGTCGCGCGCAGCAGGGCCTCAAGCACATCGTTATTGCCGGAAATCACCCCGTACTCGGTGGCAGGCGCCAGCTGGTTAGCGATCAGTTGGCCGGTGTGGTCCAGTTCCTGGCGCAAATCCTGGATACGCACGAAGGTAAAGAAGCTGATCAACAGCAGGGTCAGCAACAGCGCGGGGCCCAGGGTTATGAGCTGGGTGCGGGTGTTGATATCCCAACGACGACGCAAGGTCATGGGCGTTTTTCTCCTTCGGCCAAGCGGGCGGCGACAGCGGCTTCATCAACCTGTTCGATGCCCAGTGAGCGCGCGACTTGCGGGTTGCCCACGACTTTGAAGTGCTGCGGATACAAGGTGTGCGGCCAATTGGCTGGCGGGTGGTCCAGCAGGCGGTCCAGCACGGCGAGCCAGTCGGTCTGGTCGCTATAGGTGCTGGCCAGGCTACCGGCCCTGACAAACCCGGCATTGGGCCCTACCAGTGGCAACTGCTGGGCGTAGCTGCTCAGCAACAGGTTTTTTGCCGTCTTGGGGTTATACAGTTGCGGGTCGTCAAGGCCGAGCAGCACATCGCTGTTTTTGAACAGAGTTTGCAGTGGACGGCTGTCACTGGTGTTGTCCCAGAGCTGGGGCACGATTTCCAAGCCCATGGGTTTGGCGAACTGAATCAGCTCGCGCAGCAGGAATTCACTGTCGGCACCGTAAAGCACCCCAATGCGTCGCGCCTGGGGCAGGATAGTGGCGATCAGGTGCAGCTGACGCTCCAGCGGCGGATCGCTCCACAACAGGCTGATTTTGGCCGGGTGAGCGGCGCCCAGGTGTTGCCGGGCCTGCAGGCGGCTGATGCGCAGCACCAGGGTCGGCGGTCCCTGAGTATCCTGCAGGCGCCAGTCGAGACTGGGCAGGTCGAGGAGGATCAGGCGAGTGCCGGCGGGCAATTGGCTCGGCGCCGGCATTTCCTTGAGCGGGGTAAAGGTGACGTGGTCTTCGGGGCGCTCGTGGGCAAGGGCTTGGGTGAAGGCTCGCACACCGGCGCCGTCTTCGGCGGCAGTCAGCAGGATATCGGCGCTCCACGCCGGCGCCGCCAGCAACAGGCACGCGAGCAACAGCCCGCGGCACCACAGTCGTGAAATAAAGAAGAGGGTCATCCGTGACGGGGCGGCCATGTCAGAACTCTAGCTCCGCGCTGAAGTAGAGGACGTGCCGATGATCGTAGTTATTGTCGGCCCAGGTGGTGGGCTGGTTATCGAGGCGTTGTTGCAACATGCCGGCCAGCTCCACATTGGCGTTGCCCAGGGCAATGCGCTTGGCGACCCGCAGGTCGACCCGTTGGAAGCGATATTGGTTGAGTGTGTCGGCGCCATAGTAGAACAGTGCACTGGACCAACCCTGGCCCCATTCCCGCAGCCAACCGGCCGAACCGCTGTTACGGGCAGTTTGCGCCTTGTCCCGTGGGTTGCTGGAGGCGGCGTCGACATAAGCATAGGTCAGACGCAGGCGATCGGCGTTGCTCATGCGCCAGTCGAACTGTGACTCGGTACCGGTAAAGCGCGCGCTGTTGGCGTTGCTGGCGATGTATTGGTTATTACGCAGGGGTGAGCTGATCATGTCGGTAATTTCGTCGTAGAACAGCTTCACATCGACATTCAGCCCCAGGTCGGCAAAAAAGCCGTTGTAGCCTAGCTCCCGTGAGCGCATCAACTCTTTGTCGAGGTTGCCTGGGCCGCGTGTTACGACGAAATATTGCCCGGAGTCTTGCCCATAGGCCGGGGAGCTTAGATTGGTGACGCGGTAGCTCCAATTGACGTTGTTCTCGAACATGTCGGGCGAGCGGATCGCCTCGGAGTAAACCGCCCGCAAGCCGTGACGCGGGTTGATCAGGTAATTGACCGCCACCCGCGGCGTCAGCGAGCTGCCGCTCAGGTGGGTATCTTCGTACATCGCACCACCTTGCAGCAGCCAGTGTTCACTGGCACGCCATTCCAGGTGCCCGAATAGACGCCAGGTGGTGTCGTCCAGTGTTCCATTGAAGTAAGTGTCGGAATCTGCGCGGTCGTAGCGGTAGTTCATGCCGCTGACCAGACGCAAGCTGTCGGAGAGGCTGAGGGTGTCTTGGATCTCCAGGTCGTAACGGCTTTCGCGGGTGCTTTGGTCGATATCGCCGCACACTGGACTCTTGCCATCGTGGTTTTTCCATTGATCCAGCACCTGGTTGGCCAAGGCCTGTTCGGCGGGGCTGCCAGGTGGCGCAGCGCCTTGGCTGTAGGTGTCCATGTGCCGCGCCAGCTGTTCGGCATAGTTGGGGTTGAGCTGCCATAGCTGGGTCAACTCGGGGCTGAACGAGACCTTGGCGTCACAGGCTTTCCAAATCTGTCGGCGGTCCCATTGCTGGGCCGAACCCTGGATATACAGGCTGTGATCAGGGTTGAAATCGAAGTTCCAGCGTAACGAGCCCGCGTAGTCCTTGGCGGCAACGTCGGAATTGCTGCCGCCTTCGGTAATCCCGTCAAACACGGGAGTGTAGGTATAAGGGCGCTGGTTGGTACCTTCCTTGACGTCCAGTTGCCAGTCGAGGCTCTGTTGGGTATTCAGGCTCTGGCTTACCGCCAGGCTGAAACGGTTGAGACGCCGACCGTCACGGCGGTCGGCACCGGCCGCGTTGCTGTCAAAGCCATCGTCTTGTTGCCCGGACAGTGACAGGCGCAGGTCGCCCGTGTCCCAACCCACGCCCTGGCTGGCATAGAAGTCGTTGATTCCACGTTCGCCACGGGTGACTTTTACCCGGGAGCCCTGGCTGTTGGCCGGCGAGCGCGTGAGGATATTCACCACCGCCATCAACGCATTGGCACCGTAGCTGACGGTGTTGGGGCCACGAAATACCTCAATGCGATCGATATCCTCCATGGCCACCGGAATATCGCTCCAGTCCACCGTGGCCAGGCCGGCGCGGTAGACCGAGCGCCCGTCGATCAGCACCTGCATGCGCCGAGCATCACTGGCGCTGGTACCGTGGTAGTTCACCGCGGCCTGGTTGCCGGTGGTGTAGCCGACCATCATTCCCGGCACCAGCCGCAGCAGTTCCGAGATGTCCCGGGCGCCGCTGGCCTTGATCAACTCGCTGTCAATCACCGTCATGCTGCCGGGCACGGCAGCGGCCGATTGCTTGAGACGCGTGGCGGTCAATACCTGGGGCAGCGGCTGGCTGTCGAGGAACAGATCGTCGGCTAGCGCAGACATGCTGAACAACAGCATCAACAACAGGGATGAGTGAGGAGGAGGGCCCAAATACACGGCACGGCCTTGTGAATGACGGATAGCCGCCCATGTTAACTGAGGCGGGGCTATTTATCAGTCGTCGGACTTGCAATTACTGCGCACAAGTGTGGCATTTTCCGACAGGCACGCGATTTGATAAGGGGGCTGGCCGCAAGCGGGGCGGCCCGTATAATGCCGCCATCGCCACTGGTATGGATTAACGGATTGCATATGACAGAACAGCGCCCTATTGCGGTCCTGGGAGGCGGAAGTTTTGGTACCGCCGTGGCTAACCTGCTGGCCGAGAACGGCCATGCGGTGCGTCAGTGGATGCGCGACGCCGAGCAGGCCGAAGCCATCCGCGTGCATCGGGAAAACCCCCGTTACCTTAAAGGCATCAAGATTCACCCAGCCGTGGAGCCGGTCACCGACCTGCTGGAAACCCTTATGGCCTGCGACTTGTGCTTTGTCGCATTGCCCTCCAGTGCCTTACGCTCGGTGTTGGCGCCCCATGCCGAACGCCTGGCGGGCAAGCTGCTGGTCAGCCTGACCAAGGGCATTGAGGCGCACACTTTCAAATTGATGAGTGAAATCCTCGTAGAGATCGCTCCCCAGGCGCGCATTGGCGTGCTGTCCGGGCCGAACCTGGCGCGGGAAGTCGCCGAGCACGCATTGACGGCCACTGTGATCGCCAGTGAAGACGAAGCCTTGTGCGAGCGTGTACAGGCGGTGTTGCATGGCCGAACTTTCCGGGTGTACGCCAGCGGCGATCGCTTTGGCGTCGAGCTGGGCGGGGCACTCAAAAACGTCTACGCGATCATTGCCGGCATGGCCGTGGCCTTGGGCATGGGTGAAAACACCAAGAGCATGCTGATCACCCGTGCCTTGGCCGAGATGACCCGCTTTGCGGTGAACCAGGGCGCCAACCCGATGACGTTCCTCGGCCTGGCAGGCGTGGGCGACTTGATCGTCACCTGTTCATCGCCCAAGAGCCGCAACTATCAGGTCGGGTTTGCCCTGGGCCAGGGCCTGAGCCTGGAGGAGGCCGTGACGCGCCTGGGTGAAGTGGCCGAAGGGGTCAACACTCTCAAGGTATTGAAAGCCAAGGCCCAGGAAGTCGGCGTGTATATGCCGCTGGTCGCCGGGCTGCACGCGATCCTGTTCGAAGGGCGCACCTTGAACCAGGTTATCGAGTTGTTGATGCGGGCCGAGCCCAAGACCGATGTCGACTTTATTTCCACCAGTGGTTTCAACTGAGGAACGCGTCATGAACGATCCGAAAGCAGCCCCCAAATACGAGTCGATTGTCTTGCGCATCCTGTGGATGCTGGTGTTTGCGCTGGTGTGGCAGGTGGCGCAATTCCTGCTCGGCGCGCTGGTAGTGGTGCAACTGATTTACCGTCTGGTCTATGGCGCACCGAACCTGGGCCTGATGAATTTTGGTGACAGCCTCAGCCAGTTCCTGGCGCAGATCGGCCGCTTCGGCAGTTTTCACACCGAGCAAAAGCCCTGGCCGTTCGCCGATTGGCCAACCCCGCGCGCACCCGAAGGCGAAGCCGCCCACAGCGTGCCGCCGGCTCCGCACCCGGTGCGTGATGAAGAGCCAAAGCTATGAAATTGTGGATTCTGCGCCACGGTGAGGCCCAAGGGCATGCCCGCACCGACGCCGAACGCAACCTCACCGACCATGGCCGTGCCGAAGTGTTACGCAGCGCAGCGCACCTGATCGGCCAGCCCCTCAGCGCCATCATCGCCAGCCCCTATGTGCGGGCGCAGCAGACGGCGCAATTGGTGCGCGACGCGTTGGGTTTTCAACCCGAAATCCGCACGGTGCCGTGGCTGACGCCCGATGGCAATCCGCTGCAGGTGCTGGAAAAACTCGACACCGACGACAACGTGCTGCTGGTTAGCCACCAACCGCTGGTGGGTAGCCTGATCAGCTTTTTGCAGCATGGGCATCAGCGTGAGCCGCACCCGATGTACACGGCCAGCCTGGCAGAGCTTGAGGGTGACTTTCCGCTGGCAGGCTTGATGAGTCTGGTGAGTGTGAAGAACCCGTAGGACAAAACTCGGCTTTGTGTGTGCTATACAGTCAACCGAGCAAGTGCTTGGTTGGCTGTATATCGGACCACAAAGGAGCGCGTCCCATGCCTGTCGCTTTTCGTTTGCCGTTGCAGGTCTTCTTCGAGCGTGAAGCGCGGCACCCGCGCAAAGTCTTCTTGGTGCAACCCATCGGCGGCGGCGAGGTACAAACCCTCACTTGGGGTGACGTTGGCCACCAGGCCCGTTGCGCCGCCCATTGGTTGCGGGCCCGGGAGTTACCTCAGGGTTCGCACATTGCCCTGATCTCGAAAAACTGCGCGCACTGGATCATCGCCGACCTGGCGATCTGGATGGCCGGCCACGTTTCGGTGCCGCTCTACCCCAACCTCACCGCCGACTCCGTCGCCCATGTGCTGAGCCATTCCGAGGCGGCGCTGGTGCTGATCGGCAAGCTCGATGACTGGCCGGCAATGGCGCCTGGCATCCCGGCCGATGTGCCGACCATCAGCCTGCCGCTATGCCCGGATGGGACGTTCGATTTCAGCTGGGCGGACCTGCAAGCGTGCTCACCGATCCAGGACAACCCCGAATCCGTTGCCTCCACACTTGCTACCATCGTCTACACCTCCGGCACTACCGGCTTGCCCAAGGGCGTGATGCAAACCTTCGGCGCGTTGGGCTTCGCCGCCACCCGCGGTACCGAGTTGTTTGGCCTGGGGGAGGGCGACCGGCTGCTGTCCTACCTGCCGCTGTGCCATGTGGCGGAGCGGATGTTTGTGGAACTGGCGTCGATCTATACCGGGCAAACCGTATTTTTTGCTGAAAGCCTGGAGACCTTCCTGACCGATTTGCGCAGGGCGCGGCCGACGGCCTTGTTTGGCGTGCCACGTATCTGGACAAAATTCCAATTGGGCGCCAAACGGACTAAGTTGCTTACGCAATTCTAATATTAGTATACAAAGGAGGAAGAAGGAATGTTTCCTTCAAGGAGAATAAAATAACAAACTTTTAACGTCCTTATAATGGAAAGAATAAAGATTTTATTTTATTATAATGGGCCCACAAGCATCTGCGTTAGTGACATACATTTGCTGAATGTCCAACTATTACGAAAAAGCTTAAATATTTGAAAATCTGAGTAAAAATTTATTTTTATTAAAAGAATGTGCATACATAATGAAGAAATTAAGAAATATTATAGAAAAACTCAGAAGTATTGACCTGGTCCCAAAGTAAGACTTTCTTCACACATTAATACGGACATAAATATGTAAATAAATATTAAAACATCCATCGTACAAACGATCGTGGTATCGTTCATTAGTTTGCCATATCATAGATGTAGCTGGGAGTTCCCAAATTCAAAATCTTCAGGATAGTGAGTAAGGAATCCATAAAAGATAAACAAACATTTTTACACAGACCAAGTTTATAATAGTACTGTCAAATACCGATAGATGGCGATAATCTCTAAATATCATTTAAAACACAATGTTATCAATATAATTTACGTTGCTATGGTAATTCATAATCTAAAAATTCCAGTACGATATTTAACGTAAATTGTTCGAGTAAATATTTTGTAAGACAATGCCATCGATCGCGTGACAAGATAAGTCGGCTACTACCAGTAGTCAGCACTCGCGGCAAAGCCTATTTGTTGATTGCTCCTATCAAGTAAAACAACGCTTCTATCAAGTGAACAATAAAGTATAAAATGCTTACATTCTTTAATCGATCAGTCGCTCGATGTGTCTGTGGTGGTGAAAGGCCCGGTCTTTTATGGCGTGCAGCGGTGAGGACCGCAGTTCTCGTTGCTAGGGCTGTACGGAGAGCGGGGCACAAGAGGGCCCCAGACGCGCCCGCGACTCTCGCCGCGAGTGCAGTTTCCCCGCTCGCCCCAAGTGCCTTTTGCACTCGTGACAGAGCTGCACATACTTCTGGGTAATCTAAAATGTTAAGAGTAATATTTTAGAAATACCTAATTACAGTTATTTGGCATGCAAAAGAACGTCTCCCACTTCCCACTTACAGAAAAATTTTCTAGATGTAAGTAGGTTTTTCGGAGGGTAGAAACGCGACAGCATAGCAGTCACTTCACGTCGGTATTAGATAGGAGTGTGGTTTTTTCGCCGATCGTGTCTGCACATACGGCTGTAACCGAAGTGACAGCATGGAAATACTACTAGTATTAGTTTATGGCGAAAATCAATAAACCAAATCGTGTGTTCGTGTGTGACTAATTCTGTAGAATTTATGTATCTAAACATAATAACAGATAATTAAGTTAATAAGAGACAATAAATTCATTTTACTACAAATGAAGCTCATATGGCTCGATATAGTTTTATACAACAGCGTCCCGTTTTTCCTTTGCTAATTGAATACTTTGCATTCCACCAGTTTTAGTTCGACCTAGTTAATATCAATCGAGCGAACTGTTAGCAGTTGAACTGGAACTAACGAGGCCATCGTTCCCAACACCTGTGTCTAAACTTGACCAGGCTTTTTTATTTTTATATATATATAGGGTATTTCTACAAGAACTTTGTTTTCTAATACCTGAATGAACTAAGCAAATCTACGGCGATTTGAATGGTCTGTCGGCTTCCATTCCTGCACCAGTTGAATATTAAAAGGCTTCAAAGCCAAATACCTTTCGCAATATTCGCCATGTTGTGCTTTTGGATAACTCAAATTGTTGAGAACATCGTGAAATTGACAAATTTGGATCTTCTTCAAAAC
>DWAA01000150.1:0-10344 GCA_018237865.1 Styx infernalis | reverse complement strand
ACCCCGCCGGGTGAGATTCTGTTTCGCGCTTCCGGGAGCATTTTCACCACGCTTCGGGATGCCGTTGAGTCAATAGAAATGCTTTCTCAGCCCCACATGCTCACGCTCAGCACCACCTCGAATTTCCTGACAAACTGGCTGGTGCCACGGTTGCCTGCTTTGCATCAGCTTCATCCCGCCCTGGAGCTGCGTTTTCACAGCAGCGTGGCGTTGGTGGATCTCAGCGGCATCTCGGCAGACTGCGCCGTGCGCTACAGCATGCAGGCCGATGAATCTCTGGACAGCACGCTGTTGCACAGCGACAGGTTTGTGCTGGTGGCCAGCCCGCAGATTAAGCTCAGGAGCGTGAAGGATCTGGCGGGGATGACGCTTTTTCATATCGAGAACCGGCACGTGCCGAGCCCGGAACCCAGCTGGCAGCACTGGAAATCAGTATTTGGGCCGGAGGATTTGGACGTACAGACCGGGATTCGTTTTGACGATGAAACGCATGCGATTCAGGCGGCCATTGCCGGGCAGGGGATCTTGCTGGCAAGCGAGCTGCTGATTCGCCGCGCGCTGCAGCAGAGGCTGTTGCATATCGCGCTGCCGGGCGCATTGCCCGGGGCGAATTACTACTTTGTCAGCAGCCGTGAGAAGGCCAGCAGAGAGGACGTGAAGCAGGTGAAGGCGTGGCTGCAGCAGGCGTTTGAAGCTAAAGAGTAGCGTTGCCCCTTTCGAAACATCAGTGTGCCTGCGGCTTTTTCATTAACGGAACCAGCATCGCGGCAATTAAAAAACCGACCATGATCAGGTAAAAAGCATCCGAAAAGGCCTGTGTTCGCGCCTCGCGTAGCGCCAAAGAGGAAAGGTTTTTTAGCGCCCCGCTGGTGGCGGCATCCGGCGATAAACCCTGCGCGATAAGGCTGGCGGCGCTACGCTGGACGAAATCCGTCATCGCCAGGTTAGCGGTGTTGAGATGGTCGGCCAGGCGGCTGTAGTGCAGGTTGGTTCTGTCATTCAGCACCGTACCGCACAGGGCAATGCCGATAGCGCCGCCCAGGTTACGCATCAAATTGAACAGCCCCGAGGCAAGCTTAAGCCGCGCAGGCGGCAGGCTGCCCAGCGTTAACGTCACCGTTGGCGCGACGGCGAACTGCTGCGCAAGGCCGCGAAACGCCTGCGGGAACAGCAGTTGATCGGCGCCCCAGTCATGGGTAATGGGCACAAAGCTGTACATGGAGATAGCAAAACCAATAAGACCCGCCATTAGCAGCCAGCGCAAATCCACGCGGTTGGCCAGCCAGGCATAAAATGGAATCGACATGACCTGGAACAGGCCGGTAGAAAACACGGCCAGGCCGATTTCAAGAGCGCTAAATCCGCGCACGGTGCCGAGGTACAGCGGCGTTAAATAGATGGTAGCGAAAATGCCCACGCCGGCCATAAACGAGAAATAGCAGCCCAGGCTAAAGGTTCTGTCCCTGAGCGCCCGCAGGTCCATTACCGGCTGCGCATGGCGCAAGGTTCGAATAACAAAAGCGATGCCGCACAGCAGCGCTATCCAGCCGGTGGTGGCGATGGTGCTGTCGTCAAACCAGCCCCAGCGCGGGCCTTCTTCCAGCGTGTATTCCAGGCAGCCCAGCGAAGCCGTCAGCAGCAAAATACTGAAATAGTCCGCACCGCGAAGCAGGGAAAAATCGGGGCTATCCACCTTGACCAGCAGCGGCACGGCGACGGCGATGTAAATCCCCGGGATCACGTTGATAAAGAACAGCCAGTGCCAGTTAAAGTTTTCGGTGATCCAGCCGCCCACGGTTGGGCCAAGCGTCGGGGCCAGAGAAGCCAGGCCGCCGATGGTCGCGGCGGCAATCACCCGCTGTTTGCCCTGGAAAAAGGCGAAGGCGGTGGTAAACACCAGCGGGATCATTGAACCGCCTGCCAGCCCCTGCAGAGCACGGAAGGCAATCATGCTTTGAATATTCCACGCCCAGCCGCAAAGCAGGCTCATTATAGTGAAGCCTGCCGCTGAGGCGGCAAACAGCCAGCGCGTGGACATCACCCGAGCCAGCCAGCCCGACAGCGGAATAATAATGATCTCGGCGATCAGATAGCTGGTCTGTACCCAAACGGTTTCATCATCACCCGCCGAGAGGCCACCGCCGATGTCCCGCAGCGACGCGGAAACGATCTGGATATCAATCAGCGCAATAAACATTCCCACGCACATGCTGGCAAAGGCGAAGATCTTTTTTGCCATCGGCATAGAGATGCCCTGCGGCATCAGTGCGGCCTGAGCGGTGCTCATCGTGCGCTCTTTTGATTAACGGTCACGATGACCGAAAGCCCTGGGCGCAGCACATCCAGTTTTGCACCGTCGCCTTCCAGCGCAATGCGAACCGGCACGCGCTGGACGATTTTGGTGAAGTTCCCCGTCGCATTTTCCGCCGGGAAAATGCTGAAGCGGGAGCCGGTGGCGGGCGAAACGCTGGCGATATGCCCCTTAAAAGTACGATTTGGCAGCACGTCAGCGACGACGGTAACCGGCAAACCGGCACGCATATTTGCCAGCTGGTTCTCTTTGAAATTAGCGTCGACCCACAGCCCGTGGGAAGGTACTAGCGAGAGCAGCTGCGTGCCGCTGGCGACGAAAGAGCCCGACCACGCGCGGCGGTTGCCGATAACGCCGTCGAACGGCGCGCGAATTTCGGTATAGCTGAGGTTCAGCTGCGCATGGTCAGCGTAGCCTGCGCCTGCTCCAGCGCGGCCTGGGTTTGCTTTTCACGGGCATCAAGCACCGCCAGCTGGCGCTCGGCAACGGCTCTGTCCGCCTGAGCCTTACCCTGCTCGGCTCGCGCACGGCGATAATCCGCTGAAGCATTGTCGCGAATCTGGGCTGAAATCGCGCTTGAGGCTTCCAGCGCGTTATAGCGGCGGTTGTCGTTGGCAGACTTCTCCGTTGCCGCAGCGGCGGCGGCGACTGAAGCGGACGAACCTTGTATCGTGGCCTGCTGCAGCCGGCGCGTGGCGACAATATCCGCTAGCGCAGCCTGCTGGGCAGCCACTTCGCCAAGTGCTTTTGTCAGCGCGGCCTGGTAGTCACGGTCATCAATGCGAATAAGCAGGTCGCCTTTTTTCACCGCCATGTTGTCCTGCACGGCAATTTGCTGAACGTAGCCGGAGATTTTGGTTGAGATCGCGCTGATATCGCCGCCGATGTAGGCGTCGTCGGTGGACTGAATAAAGCGTCCGCTGTGCCACCACCATGCGCCATAGCCTGCGGCCGCCAGCAACGCTGCGCCGAGGACGGTCAGCGTAATAAACTTTTTCTTATTGGCCGGAGTCATGGCTGGTATCTCTGTAAGGTTCTGGCTGGAATTTAAGCCCGGCGTCACCGGCGTGTTTACGCTGCAGATAGTTGTGGCGGTACTTCATCATTGGCGAGGCCGCAGGGCCAGGCACCATGGTGTATTTTCCGGGGATAATCGGCTCACCGGTTTCTTTATCGGCAAGGATAGGCTCCACCGGGCGCTGGGTTTCGCTTTCAACCAGCTGCATCTGTCGTCCTTCTGGGGCGAAATGGCGGTTGCCCCATTCAGCCAGCGCCAGCAGCACCATGCGGAAGTCGCGACCACGCTGGGTGAGGTGGTACTCGTAGCGCGGGGGCGCGCTGCTGTAGCACACCTTCTCCAGCAAACCGTCATCAACCAGCTCTTTCAGGCGGCGTGAGAGAATATTGGGCGCCACGTTGCTGCTCTTCTGGAACTCATCGAAGCGGGTAAAACCGGCTAATGCATCGCGAAGGATCATGATGCTCCAACTGTCGCCGATACGGCCGAGGCTGCGGGCGATGGGGCAGGGGGCGCTGCAAAGAGGTTCGTTTTTCATGGATCGATCCGGTTTCGGGTTATCGTCTGGCGACAAATTGACATGGTGACTATCAAAATGCAAGTCGCTTAAGGTATGACAGCTGTGCTACATCACTGTTGTCGTAACCTCACGGATATATTCAGAAAGACGCTGTCCTTAAACGAAAAGTGCGGATTTAAAATCCTTACAGTTGTCTTAAGTCGAAATTTAATTCTAATTTTTTTTGTGAGATGGATTTTCCATAAATCCAGGTAATAAATAATATACCCGCCCGAGTCATTTACAGGACTACCTATGCTTAAGAATGCAAGCGTTCGAAGCGTTATTGCCCTTTTCTTGGCTATATCCTTTTTAGTCATTGATTTTTTGGCGTTCGCTTTATCCGCAAATGTTATAGTTTTAGCCATGCTTAATATTGCATGGGTGGTCATACTCTTTTCTCTCTGGACGTACATGACGATATATCTTGTACGGCCAATAAATAACGTTAAACGAAGTATTGACGAAATTAACTCGGGGAATTTATCAGTGCATATCCCTGAGTTTGGTAATAATTGCGCCGGGCGATTAATACCTGGTATCAATACGCTTTCGGCCGAAATTACCACCCTGGTGATGGATATTCGCAAATCTTCTCAGTCGGCAAAATTGCTGTCCGAAAGCCTCGCGCAGCAAAGCGCAACGCTGTCGGTCAAAACCGAGCAGCAGTCGGCGATGCTGATTCAAACCGCCTCCAGCATGGAACAAATTTCCGCAGGGACGAAAAATAATGCCGATAGCACTCGCCAGCTGAGCGGCATTACCAGCGGCGCTCACCGTTCGGCTAACCACGGCAGCGACCTGATGCAGAAGCTGACCAGCAACATGACCTCAATAACCGACTGTGCCAACAAGATGACGGAAATTATCACCATCATCGACAGCATTGCCTTCCAGACCAATATTCTGGCGCTGAATGCGGCGGTTGAAGCCGCTCGCGCCGGTGAACATGGCAAAGGTTTTGCAGTTGTCGCCGGTGAGGTTAGAAATTTGGCCCATAAAAGCTCAGAGTCGGCCAAGAACATTAAGTCGCTAATTGATATTACTAACCAAAATGTTTTGCAGGGCGCAAGCCTGGTGGCCGAAGCAGAAAAAAATATGAAGGATATTGTCTCCGGGTCAGAAAATATTGATGACCTGATGGGCCATATCTTTATTTCGACTAACGAGCAGGAAAAAGGCATTCAGCAAATTACTACGGCGCTCTCCGAGCTGGAGAAGGTCACCCAGGGGAACGTGGTGGTGGTTGAAGAGCTGGCCGGGTCTTCGGAAGTGCTGAATAAACAGGTCTTCGAGCTGGAAAAAAGAACCAGCAGCCTGCACCTGGGGGAAAGCGATGAGGCGAAAGTACAGCTATCGCCATCGCCCGCTGCGCGGCGTTTGCCAAAGCGTGAGGAAGAGGGACACTGGCAGGCATTTTAACGGCCACTTTCAAAAGCCCGGAGCAGGGGGGGGGCAGGGCTTTTTATTTTATACGCTGATAAACCGTGCGTGCTTTACGTTCATCATCGCTAATCGCTAATCGCTAATCGCTAATCGCTAATCGCTATTCGCGACAATAAATGTGTTTGTTAACGCAATTTTATTTTTGTCAGTACTTTCTTATCTTTATTCAATTTTCCGTTCAACGCCATCAGTAAAATACTACGAATTTTCATCTTCAGAAATAAATACTGCCTCCGATATAAATAATAGGGTGGGCAATATGTCGCTGAATAATAAAAAACAAATTTCGCAGCATCACTATTTATAAATGGAGTCCGAATGAGAATGCAAAATCTGAAAGTGGGAACCCGTCTGAGCGGTGGATTTATTCTGGTGTTGTTATTAATGGTGGTTATGGGCGTAAGTGCATGGTTATTTAACCGTGATAACGTCAAAGCCGTGTACGAAATGATCAACTTTCACCTTTTGAAAGAACGTGTGGTTGAAGAATGGATTGCTCAGTTTGATAAAACGACCGTAACCTCTATTGCCGCTATTGGAGCCGAAAAACCCGCGATGCCCAAAACAGCACCCGACTCTACGCTGAGTTAACTTCGCTGATTACGCATGATATCGGCAAGCAGCTCCTGTCTAACACCTGAATGATCGGGGACAAATATCTCTCTGTGCGCAAACAGGGGCTGGATATGGGAAACCATGGCGAAGCCGGATATTGTGGCCTGCGCGGACCGCAGTCGCTAAGTCGGGTCGCGCTCCGCCTTCCCGCCACGGGTGCTTAATAGCACCAGCGGTACGGCGACGGCATACACCACAATCACCGACAGCCAGATAGCCCCCGGCCAGTCCTTCTGCACCACAAAGTAGAAGCTTGAAAACCCCAGCGGGGCGATGATAGAGGCCAGGCTAACCGCCGAAGCCAGAATGCCCTGTAGCTGTCCCTGGCTTGCCTCATCCACCTTGCGGGTGGCTAACGCCTGCAGGGCCGGCGTCCCAACGCCGCCCAGCGCGAACAGCGGCATCATCACAAAAACCTGCCAGCCCTGCTGCACGAAGGCCAGCATCACCAGCGCAATACACGAGCTAAAAATGCCAAACAGCACCGCACCGCGTTCACCGAGCCAGCGGGTAATAGGGCCGGGAAGCAGCGCCTGGGTGAGCGTCTGGCAAATACCGTAAGCACCCAGCGAGAGCCCAATCCACAGGCCGTTCCAGCCGAAGGTATCAAACCCCCAAAGCGCCCAACAGGTGCCGTACACTTCCCCCGTCGCGCTGAGAATGAAAAACACCATCGCTATCGGGATAAGCCCTTTCAGGGTGAAAATCCGGCGTAGGGGCTGCAGGGGGTTAAGTACGGTAAAGCTGAACCGCTGACGCTGCGGCGTGCGGGATTCAGGCAATATAAACAGTGCCATCAGCAGGTTACAGGCGTTCAGCACCGCCGCGGCGATAAACGGCAGCCGTACCCAGTAATCGCCGAGCATGCCGCCAAGTACCGGGCCGATAATAAACCCGGCGCCAAACATGGCGTTAAACATCCCGAAGCGGCGGGCGCGTTTATCCGCCGGGGTCACATCGGTGATATAAGCCATCGCGACTGAGACGTTAGCGCTGGTGAGCCCGGCGATGGCGCGGCCCAGCAGCAGCATCCACAGCTGCGGCGCAAAGGCCATGATCAGGTAGTTAACGGCGGCACCGGCAAGGGAAACCAGCAGCACCGGCCTGCGGCCATAGCTGTCGCTCAGCGCGCCCAGCAGGGGAGCAAAAATAAACTGCATCAGGGCATACAGCGCGGTCATGATGCCTATCCAGTGGGCAATATCCGGCGTATGCGTCACCTCTTCCAGCAGGCGCGGCAGAATGGGAAAGACCAGGCCGATGCCGACGGCATCCAGGCAGATGGCTGAGAAAATAACCGCAAGGGCTTTGTTCATGGTTTACCTGTACTAAGTACCAATATATACTCAGTACATGATTATTCATTCATCAGGATCCTGTCAATGTCTGTCGATCGCCGAACGCTTAATCGTCTCGCCACCCGGCAAAAAATTTCTAACGCCGCGACCCGGCTGTTTCTGGAAAAGGGCTTTGAGCAGGTGACGATAGATGAGATAGCCCAGGCGGCAGGCGTGGGCAGAATGACGGTGTTTAACCACTTCCCGCGTAAAGAGGAGATGTTCTTCGATCGGGAGGAAGAGGGGCTGGAGATGCTGCATCATGCGCTGAGCCAGCGCGATAAAAATACCAGCCCTCTGGAAGCGCTGCGCCGTTTTGCTCATCAGCTGGTCGCGCAAAAAAGCCCGGTGGTCGCCTTCTCCGTCGCGGGGCAGGGCTTTGTTTCGACGATTGAAAACAGTGCGGCTCTTAAGGCCAGAGCCAGGGAAATACGTGACGAATTTACTCAGGTGCTGGCCGAAGAGCTGGCCGCTGGCGTAGGCCTTGAAAAGCATGATGCTCAAACTCAGCTGGCGGCAGCGCTGGTGCTGGCGACATGGAGCGCGGCGCTGATTCAGGCTCACCGAACGTTTAGCCAGACGCTGAACAACGCCGCCGCTGCCGCCGTGTTTCTTGAGCTGATCGACAGAGGCACCGCTGGCGTTATCGCGGCGATGAACGGCACGGTTTACGGCGAAAAATAACGTCATCAGGGCGTTGCCGCGTTGAGGGAATTTCAGTAGATTTATCGTTTTCGGAGTTAGAAAAATGTCCGTCACCGACGCCCTACTCGCCTTTACGCTTGCCGCCACGCTGCTCACGCTCACTCCCGGGCTGGATACCGCGCTTATCCTGCGAACCGCCGCTGCCGAAGGTGGCAAGAAAGCCTTTCATGCCGCGCTCGGCATCGACGTGGGCTGCTTTGTCTGGGGGGCATTGGTTGCCTTTGGGCTTGGCGCTCTGCTGGCGGTTTCTGAGCTTGCCTATAGCTTGCTGAAGTGGTGCGGCGCGGCGTATTTATGCTGGCTGGGTGTTCAGATGCTGTTGCGCCCTCGCCAGAGCTTTAGCCTTGCTTCCGCTGGGTCAACGCGGGCTAACAACTCGTTCCTGCGCGGGATGCTTGGCAACGTGCTTAATCCGAAAATGGGCGTCTTTTACGTCTCTTTCCTGCCGCAGTTTATCCCCTCCGGCCATTCGCCGATCCTCTGGACTTTCCTGCTGGTTTCCATTCACGTCGTGCTCGGTACGCTGTGGTCGCTTACGCTGATTCTGGCTACGCGTTACGCTTCTGGCGTACTCAGAAAACCAGGGGTCGTGAAGTGGATGGATCGCGTCACCGGCTGCGTGTTTCTGCTGTTTGCGGCCAAGCTGGCGGTAAGCCGACGCTAACTCTGTTTCGCCGCCAGCATGCCCGGCGTTTGTCCGGTCATGCTGCGGTAAAAGAAGATAAAGGCGCTGTCGCTTGAAAAGCCGAGTTCCCCTGCGACGGCGGTGACTCGCGCGTGGCTTGCCAGCATTTCAACGGCTTTCATTAAGCGCCACTGCTGCCGCCATTGCTGGTAGGAAAGGCCGGTTTCCCGGCGGAAAATACGGCCAATGGTGCGCTCGCTTGCGCCGGTCACGGTGGCCAGCTCGTTAAGCAGCGGTGGAAGCGTGTCCCCCGTCAGGTGGCGCAGCCGCTTATCCAGCGGGAAGCGCAGCGTCATTGGCTCTTCTCTTGCTGCCTGCAGCTCCGCTACGCACAAGGCCGCCATGTGCATTGCCGCGCCCCGATCCCAGTCTGTTTCCCAGGGGCTTGACGAGATCCTTTCCAGCAGCTCATGAAGCAACGGCGTGACGTTGAGCACCTGCGCGTCGGCTGGCAGCGTGGGGTAGCGTTTTGTGTCGAACCAGATTGAGCGGTAGGCCACGCTATTTTTCATTTCGGCCCGGTGGCTTACGCCTCCCGGAAGCCAGGCGACTTTGCCCGGCGGCAGTAAAGAGAGCATCCGGCCTTCACCCAGCGTGAGCTTCACGCAGCCCTCCCGGGTAAACAGCAGCTGCCCCATGCGGTGCAGATGCAGTCCGGAATCATGATCCCCAAGTTCGGCCTGAACGCCAACCACGCTTTTATGCAGCGTATCAGGGTTAAATTCTGCGTTCGCGCTGAGCCAGCTCATAATGTCTGATTTCCACTATTAAATGTCCTGATGTTTATAATGGTGCATTCGCCGGTTTCCTACAATAGCGCCTCTTTTCCGGAGGACGCAGGGTGAAGATATACCGTGGAATGGCACTATTAACGGCGCTGCTGATGTTTCCGCAGATTGTGGAAACCCTTTATAGCCCGGCGCTGACCGATATCGCCGGGTATTTTGCGGTCGGCGCGCAGGATGCAGCCTGGACGCTGTCCATTTATTTCCCGGGCTTTGCGATTGGCGTACTGGTCTGGGGGCGGGTATGCGACATGGCTGGCCGCAAACCGGCGCTACTGCTTGGGCTGTTGTGCTATGCAGTAGGATCTGTGCTCGCGCTGCTGGCGCAGGATTTTGGACTGCTGCTCGCGGCACGCGTTATCGCAGCCTTTGGTGCTGCGGCCGGTTCGGTTGTCACCCAGACGATACTCCGCGACCGTTTCAGCGGGCAGGCGCTGGCAAGGATCTTCGCTTCCATGGGTATTGCGCTGGCGGTAAGCCCGGCGATAGGCCTGTGGTCAGGCGGAATGCTTGTCTCTTTAAGCGGATTCCGTGGGGTGTTCGTTGCGCTCGCTGCGCTTGCCCTGTTGCTGTTTATCTGGAGCGCCAGGGAACTCGAAGAGACGCGCTCTGAGCAGCATCAACGTCAGCCTATCGCCAGCATCGCGGTGCGAATGCTGAAAGATGTGCAGATCTGGCGTGCGGCGGCGCTGGTCGCGCTGTTTAACGTTAGCTTGTTCAGCTATTACGGCCTGGCGCCGTTTATATTTGAGCAGTTTGGCATGAAGGCAGGCACCTTTGGGCTGAGCGGTATTTTGTTGGCGCTGGGTTCTCTGGCAGGTGCGCAGATTAATCATCAGCTGATCAAGCGCGGGACGAGTTCGTCCACGCTTTTACAAATAGC
>DWAA01000149.1:0-10347 GCA_018237865.1 Styx infernalis | reverse complement strand
CTTTCGATAGTAAAGTTTCGACTTCAGACACAAGTTGATTCCGACACTCACTGACGCGCTCCCGAGAGACATTGCCATGACCAGCGTATACTGCATCACCAGTACTATCGTCTGCATTGCAATGAATGCCACTGATTTGCAGCAGGTCATTGATATGCAGAAGAAACAAGGTAGGAGACAGTACACAGCCCTACTAATTTATCATCTACTTTAATGTCCCTACTGTCTCCTGTCGTATTTTATAATGTTTTAACAACCTTATTGTAGTACTGGACTTTAGTAGCTTCAAACGCTCTTTCTCGAGCAAAGCACTATACTATTTTTAAGTATTTACGTATTTCGGTTCGACTAATAATCATCAGTGTAGAATTACTTACCACTGACCTTCTGGACACTCCCTACATGTGTCCAAGGGTAGAATAATTTTAATACCAGCGTGTATTTGTAATTGTTATTAACTAATAATGACTATTTTATTGTAACCAAAAAGATTCAAAACTTCAACAATAAAACTGAGCTTGGATCCGAGTTTCAAACATTATATTGTTTAAAATGTTTTTTGATAATAGTTTTATCATATGTCTAATGAATTATTTGTTTATAAGTACGAAATCAATACGTTATTTAAATATGAAATGTAAATGCTGTAAAAAGGATGCGAAACTGTCAAAACAATCACTCGAATTAACCAGTTCAGTTCAGTTTTTCTTTAGTGGCGAATTCTCGAATTAACCTCTCTTTTCACTTATTAATGACAATACCTAAGTAACAGTGACTTTGATTTTTGTGACATGCACCTACTATAGCATTTGTTAGAACGAAGACCCAACCAAATAACCAACCTTATCTGTTTAATCATATGTATTTAGGAAAACAGGTGGTGTTACGTAACAAAACAAACAATACTGGTCGAACGACACAATTTCAGTGATCATAATGTATGTATCATTATGTAACAACACAATTTGATGAGAAAGGAAATTAAATCCCAATGAAATTTTATTGAAAAGATATAACACAAACGTTTTCGTTAACAACGATCGACAAGCTTTCAATTTCACTCTCACTGTGAATTGAAAAGCTAATTGCAAACGGTTACGGGAAATAACTGGATCCTCTAACATTGAACGAACGAAATGAAAATAGAGATAAGCCCACCATATATTTTTTTGCATATTTTCATCAAACAAATTGAACAGCCATATAAATCAGACTATGCCATTAGCGTTGCGGGAAAAGTTGGGGTGGAAAGGTATCAAAATACCCCGAGCCTCTTATAAAGAGCAATATGTTTGTGCAATACCAATCAAAGTCTCTTACTAACTAACTCGTATTAAATTCTTAAGCAAGGCAATTCCCCTGTTTACGACGCCGACAAGCGGTATTTGATCAGAAGTTCTTTTTATTTTATTAAAGTTAAGGGAACATGGAAAATACAACGACAAAGCGGATGCAGCGTAAGCAGATCGACATCTCAATATAAAATAACAACGGACACGAGTGTGTATGTAGGTATATCCAATCTTTTTTCGCTTGAAAATGCAGCGTACCGTTGAATTTATATGCACGAGATTATGGCTCGATAATAACTCTATCGGAATATAAAAGGGAAAGCACGTGTGACATACGCGTATTTAATGGTAAGTTGAAAACTATAAACTATATCATTTTCAAATTTCAAAAAAATACATCCATTATAAAAACCACATCACTCTTAGATGATTAAACTGGTCTACGCAAGCTCATGCCAATAACGGATTTTAAACATGGAGCAATTGATTATATGAAGCTTGTGTTTGTTGAGCGTGCGTGCGTGGTTGTGTGTCACACACACACAAGCTGCTTCCTCTTGAGGACTTGTTTTATGGAAATATTTTTTTTTTACATATTGTAATTAAACGAAGTATCAATTAGGTGAATGTGTATAAATAATTTATTGCTTATAAACCAGGCACGCGATACTCGTCTAGAGAAATCAAAGGCTGAAGATGAAATTAATAAAACTTATTACTTTTATATATTTAATTAAATTAACAGTTCAAAATATTGTATATACGGCTCAGGGAAAAATAAGAGGTATTCAGAAGGATGGTTTTATTTCTTACGTTGGTATTCCGTATGCAACCATAGACAGCATCGCTGGACGATTTAAGGTCAGTATTTTTGGTCTCAGTAACACAGATTTAATCAGGGGAATAAAGGAGTTCTACTCCTGCTCGTCCATTTATATTTCAACCACGAACTTATCAGGTAACGTAACACTTTTCAAAGATACTACTTCACAATCATCGTTTTGTATCCCATTGCATCTATCACTATGCTGCCAAATAATAGTTACGAGGACAATTTTAGACAGTATTTGTTACGAGAATGAACCATCTTTATCGTTGGTTTACTGTAAGGTTCAAGCGCGACAACGGATTCGACACGAGTCTTGCTAAATGCTGCTCCAAACTTGAAAAAATAAAAACAAAGGTCATTTAGTTGTAAACTGCAACCTTTCATAGAGAAGTCGGTCGCAGAATAACTTTAGCGATTTTGCGGCCGTAAGCAGGAGCAAATAAAATTTTAAGGGCCTTCCAGGTATAGCTTATTTAATAAAAATAGATAAATATGTTTACAACCGGCTAGAACAAACACACACAGAAATCTGTCGAGTTACGTCGGTTAAAAATAAATAAACACCAAAAGAATATTTCGGTTAAAGCCATAAAGAAATAGTGACTGAAGAAACCTTCCAATATAAATAGGTATCATAGGACGAGTCACACGAATTTATGTGGTACAAATTTAAGTTTTTCTTCCGTGCAATGCTATATGAGGTGGTCTCATAGCATAGCATGTGCTAGACTGGTATCCACATCAATATAAGACTGTGGCGTTTAAAGAAATACATCCGCGCCATAGAGAGAGAAGAAGAAGAAGTTGTTATACACATGAAATTACAATTTCAGCAAGCTGGTCTAGCTCCAGTTTGGACCAATATTCGAGAACCACAAGATCCACATTGTTTGCCGAGCTCTGAAGTGGACAGCTGCCTACAGTTGGATGTCAATGTGCCAAATCTGGGGTCACAATTTCCAGTTTTTGTTTGGGTTAAAGGGAACAGTGGAAGCTATCATCCTGGGCAACTTGTCAAACAGGGGGTAATTGTTGTAATTGCCAGGCACCGGTACGTATCTCTTCGCTTCATTTATAGCGTATAATAAAACTGAATATTCCACATCGATAATTAAGCTTGCTATGTGATCCCTTTTACGTGCAGCTTTAATAATGTCTTAAGCGTATGCAACACCTAATTGATTTATTATCAATCGTATTAAAACTTATTCTGCAACAACTGTACAGTTCAAAATATATATGTCACATATTTATGGCGTTTTAAATAAAATAATAAATAATATTTACTATCAGGCGAAGTATAGATCGGGACTACAGGAGGCGAGATTACTATACAATAGTATTTGAACAAAAAATTGCAATAAAAGCTCTGTTATAAATAAAAAACCTGCAATGCGATAATCTTCAAGTATTGCTCACACCTTAGGTATTTGCAGCCAACAAATATGTTTATTTATTTTAGGTTAGGTCCGTTGGGTTTCTTGTGTTCAAAAGAATTCAAGATTCCGGGTAATGCGGCGTTAAAAGACATAATTCTAGCTTTACGTTGGGTCAGAGACAATGTTGTGGCGTTTAATGGCAATCCAAATAAAGTAATTGTTGGTGGACAAGGTTTTGGAGCTGCGATGGTGGAAACGTTAATGTTGTCTCCAATAAGTAAAGGATTATATCATGGTGTAATATTACAAAGTGGAACAGTATTAGCTCCTTGGGCCTTTAACTTCGATGCAGAAAACCGGGCAACAGTTCTTAATAGGAATTTAAATAGCACTACAGATTTATCAAGTTTAAGTAAAATAGAAACCATAGATCTTGTCAATAAGGCGGAAAAAGTAGATATGCCGTACTTTCCATTTGGTATTTGTATTGACGAATATCACAAAAACGAAGACAGAATCGTATTAGAATCGCCGTTTGAAATACTATATACCAGAAATATAAACTCAGTTCCAATGATCATGGGTTACAATAGCAATGAAGCATATATATTTGCTTCAATATTAAAAAAAAATAAAGTATTGAAAAGAATAGCCAATGACATGGCGTTCATGCTTCCAATAGAACTACAGCCGTATACAAGGGAAATACCGTCTTTAATAAAGCAGATACACGACATGTATTTTAAAGACAACGCGACTTTTAAATCAATGATGACATATCACAGGTAAACAAGTCAAAGTGTAAACGGTTTCAATGTATTACGATTTTCAAATCTTTACCGTATTCCAGTGATTTCATACTTTTAGGGATGCGTATTTTGTAGCCCACATTCACAAAAGCGTGTGTAATCACGCCGCGAATAAACCTGTTTATTATTACCAATTTTCTCACTTTGGTAATGTTGGAGTTGCACAAGAGCCAGGAATTCCAAAATGGGGAGCAGCACATTCTGACGAATTAGCATACCTATTTCCCGACATGGGGCGAGATTTAGAAGAAGACGATGGTATCGTACAACAAAAAATGTTAAGCCTTTGGTCTAATTTCATCAAACATTTGTAAGTTATAAAGAGTATTTCAACAAGAACTTTGTTTTTCAATTGAGGCAACACCAAGAACGTGATAGTTTTGACATTTAGTTTTTGGCGGTATCCGTAGTAGGTGCTTTGGCAATTGTTACAATGAATTTAATTTCGCTCGAAAATCACACTAAAATAATTCAAATCCACTATGTTAATGGTCGTTCTGTTAAAGTTACATTTCGTAAAATTCGGCTGACATAATCGTCCTTCTGAGACCGCTATTAAGAATTTGGTCGCGAAATTTGAGTCGACTGGCACGGTACAAAATTTGCCAACACAAACACGTGTTCGGCCGAGTCATTCAACAGAAAACATCGACACCGTGAACCTCATTGTTCCACAAGAAGATCCAAATTTATCAATTTCACGGCGTTCTTAATATTTGGTGTTATCCAAAAGCAAAACATGGCAAATTTCGCGAAAGGATTTGGCTTTAGGTTCAACTGGTGAAGAAATTGAAGCCGACCGACCATTCAAATCGCCGTAGATTCGCTAATTCATTCAGGAACAACCTGCTGGTTTTTCTGAAAGAATCATGGCGTCATCCTGTAACAGTCAATGGATCACGCTTGTTTACCACGAAATTTTGGCCTATTACTGATGACATGAATATCACTGAAATGTGGTTTCAACAGGACGGAGCCACATGTCACACAACCAATGAAACGATCAATTTATTTCAAACCAAATTTCCCGATCGCATAATTTCGCGAAATTCAGCTGTTAAATGGCCAGCTAGATGATAGCCAGTGTGATTTGACCGCACTGGATTTTTTGTGGGGCTATATTAAAGACAGAATCTATACGGACTATATAGAAAAGATCGATTATCAATAGCATCGATTGCACCGTTAAAACACAAAATCCGTGATATCATTAGCGAAATAGTCCCTCCATTTTGCCAAAAAGTGATTAAAAATTTTGATGAAAGAATCAACTTCTGTCAGCGTGGTCATTGTGGACATTGGCCAGATATCATTTTTCATTCATAATTGCCAAACTTTTCTATTTGTAATACAATAAAAAAAAAATCATTTTCCTCTAAATTCTTTGTTTTATTCTGTATTAGAAAACAAAGTTCTCCTTGAAACACCCCGCAGTTAAGTGTGACTTAATTACTTGTTTAATAATTGTAGGCAAATATAAAATATAAAGTGTACTATTGCTTATTAATTTTTAGGAACCCAACTCCTGATAAAAGCGATAAAATTCTATGGGAACCGGCCAATCCTGACAGTCCCAAATTATTAGACATCAGTACAGACATAGAAATAATCGATTATCCACACAAGGAAGAGTCTGCTATGTGGGAAGATATTTACGAAAAGTACTACTTCAGAAAACTTCATCATATTAAATAGTGTGTTTAATTGTTTATTTATAATAGATCCACGCACACATGGACATAACACAGATGTTCTTTTTCAGACTGGCAACACATATAAGACCCGACATGAAATTTTATATCTGTCTTTAGCAATAAGAGTTATTTTATATAATTTAAATTTTTAAGTGCAGTGGATTTTTAATAATAGTTAAAATAACAATACAATAAAGTAAAAATAAAATTTAAATCATATTATTTGTTTCTTCTTTATATTTATAAAATTTCTAAACTTACTTCTTTGTCGTAAAAATTTTCAGCAGTAGCTTAAAAGTGTAAACTTACCTGTAAAATAAAGAAAAACAAGATAACGTTATGAGATTGTACAAACTATTAGAGAACTAATATAAAAATAACACAAATAGTTAGTAGTGGAGCTTTTCATGAACTTATATCTTACTTGCTTTCACATACATTACTTGCTTTTTCAAAAGGTTTGATAGTACGAATAGTTTTTGTTGCAAGGTTGTGTAAAGTAGCTACTATAAGCACACGTACTATCCTGGCCTCAAATCGAACGAAAAACTGAAGTATTCTATTTCTACATAATTTTGAAGTTCGTGCGAGACGTCCATACTAGTTTTCGCCACTTTGCTGAGTGCACGAAACAACAGGATTCGTCTAAGTAAAATAAAACTGTGAGATCACAACAACTAATTAAAGTAACTATTAGTGCCGAACTCTTATAGCCAAAAAAAGATCAATACACCAAGACGCAAACAATAATAATTAAATAATACGTACCGGGCATAATAACTCTTTTAAAAGCCTTAAATAATTTATGCACTGTAATAACAAATCAACGAAGTCATATTTTTATAATAGTGACCGAAAAACGTATATTCGAATACAGAAATTCCGAATTAACAATTAATTTCATTCCTATATTCAGTAGCTGCAACAAAATCTGCCCGATTCTATACGCAATATCTAACTTAAGCGCTTAACAAAATACTCGATATTAAAATTTTCTTGATTTAATTAACCTAAAATTTATGGTATGTTATTATAATTTAGGTAAATTTAGTTTGATATACATGGAGATTTCTGTCTATTATGTACAAATCAACAATTATCATATACGTTTTTGGGATATATATTACATAGACATAGACATAGAAATCAACAATTATCATATACGTTTTTGGGATATATATTAGCCACTACTTCTTATGCAATAAATCGAATCTGCCACAATATAAAGCGCTATTTTTATCAAGGTGACAAGTGGTGTGATTGAAACTGATAAGAAGGCTTTGTCCTAATAAAAGTACCTGTTTAATATGTAATATTGGAAACATAACTGCTTTTATTATTCGAACATAAAATGTTTTTTTTTTTCTCTCATTAAGTACCAAAGATCACGACTATGTAATATCGCTTTATTTCGCATACTTATGCTTTCTTCAAACCAAAATCACTGCAGTGGCTATTCATAACAATCATTATCAATTCAGCCAATACCCGAACAATGCTGGACTGAAGCCCCCTATTGATCGCCATAGCTACATCCATAGAGTCCATCTCGTCGAGGGCCAGCCGGTCCGTGGTCGCCACACGAGATTTTTATTCCCTCAAAGATATCTGTTCTTTGAACGAAGCGGCCTGTTTATTGCCACTTCAACGTGCTCATCTAGTGAGCTACACCGGTCAAACCAGTTTTTCTCTTAGCTCGCTCTCTCTCTCTCTCTCATTATAGCGCTTTACAGGACCTTAAACGTCGGAACAAGGTCAACAGTTAGATACAACGTCTCACTTTCGTACCTCATCTCTGGTAACACAGACTGATTAAAGACTTTTGTCGAACCAAACGAAAAGATGTAGCGTAGTTTCCCGCACGCTACCTAGCCGAGTTGAATTTTTCGATTGACCTCATTCGTGAAGTTGGACTTACCTAGTCAGACAGACTGTCTGTTTCAGTAATATTGCCCACTAAATGCCAATATTTATATTGGTGTCTAGTACTAACCTAACTGCCAATATTTATATTAGAATGAAGGCTATCCAAGCCCGCATTAAATGTATTTTTTTTATTTGTGGTTGGTAAAATTTGATAGAATGTATTATGATCGAATATTTATTACAGTTGCCAAGAAACCTACTTTACTTTTACTAACCTAATGGTCTACATTAGACGTCACGTTTCTATTAAGAGCGTCTCTATAAAACTTTATCTCTTTTACATGTCGTTTTATATTTTAAGCAGATTTCTATTAAAAAATACGGTTATGATATTTAACCAAGTTATGTGCACGATGACACTTCAAGAATCGATCGAAAATGAAATTTTGATACTGTTTGAATTTAGTTGCGGGCTAATATTAAAGCGTCCAAGTCGCATTGCGTAGTTACAATTTACTACCTTTTTAATTCATATGTAATATGACAAAAACAATTAAATTATGTTATTTCTAATATGGATGTTAGCTGTTGGAGCGCATGCTGAAATTATTTTAATTACAAATGAAGCAAACGTTACCGCACAAAGTATTCATAGCATTACTTTTGATAATACAGATGGAGTTCCTAGAGAAGCTGACGTAGGTGTCATTAGAACAGATTATGGAGAGGTACAAGGTTATAAACAAAATTCGGGAATATGGCAGTTTTTCGATATTCCTTATGGGGCATTTGATATCGAGAATCCTTTTCAGGTAATGTATATTCATATTTTCACAAACTACCATTAATTATTAAGTTTTTACAATATCATGTTTACATTTCAGCCACCTACATCGCCTAAGCCTTGGACGAACACACGCCAAGAACTTGAACATAAAGCACTCTGTCCTCAAATTCTTCCAAGTGGTACTTACAGTGGCAACGAAGACTGTTTAACTCTAAGCATTTGTACACCTACTGAACCTGATAACAACGACGTTTTATTTCATATTCACGACGGATTATTTTCTTATGGAAGTGGAGATCCCAAAACTTATGGCCCTGAATATGTAGTTCCAAAAGGAAATATTTTAGTGTTGCCCAACTATAGACTTGGACCGCTGGGGTTTTTATGTTTGCAAAATGAAACTGCACCGGGAAATGCCGGATTAAAGGATCTAGCGCTAGCACTAAATTGGACCAAAAGTAACATCGCAGCGTTTGGTGGCAATCCTTTAAACATTGTTGTGAGTGGCAGTGGGTCAGCAGCAGCTCTAGTTGAATATCTACTTTTATCTGAAAAATCCCAAAAATACATATCTAAAGCTATAACAGAAAGTGGTTCTGTTCTATCGCCTTGGGCCTTTGATAGATTTCCGTTAGAAACTGCGGCTATACTCAATGAAAAAATTATCAACAGCGTAACGGAAGTAGATTCACAGTCAGTGCGGAACATAGGTGGTATTTCTTTAGAAGTTTTGATCGAAGTTTCAAACGGCATTAAATTTAAGCCATGCGTAGAAAAAAGCGAATCTGGGTTTATAACCGCAACACCCGCTTCATTGTTAAGGGACACAAACCTAAATATATCTTACATGTCGGGATCTGTTAAACACGCTGGCATAAACAAAGCTTTAAGTCATACTGAAGAAAGCATCCTAGAACTTAATGCCAATTATGCATTACTGTTACCCGATGATCTAGAATTTGAAAGCAACGAAACAATGTTTGAAATAGGAAACAACGTAAAAACGCAATATTTTGGGCCAGATGATATAACATTGGACAAGATTGAGAATTTATCATTATGTTACACGGATAATGAGTTTTTGAGTCCTGGTATACGAGGAGCGAGGTCATTAGTAGCAGCAGGAGTCGATGTGTACTACTATGAGTTCTCGTATGGTAACGAACGATATCCTATTGACAAATGCGGGCAAGGGCAGTCCTTAAATTATGTGTTTAGTAAAGAAACGCTATTTGAACAAAATACGGAAGACTATCGCATGATGACGATGATGACTGATTTGTGGTCTAACTTTATTAAAAATGGGTAATTTTTTTATTTCACTCCTACACAAAATGAACATTATAATGTAATATTAATATTTTAATGAATTGTTTTAGACAACCAACACTAGGCGATTTAGAATGGATTAAATTGGATGCGACTGATGTAGACAAAGAAACTTGGCTATCCATAGGTGAACAAGTAAAAATAAAAATAGGACTGCACCGCGATAGGCTTCAACTTTGGGATGAAATCTATTCGAAGTTTTTTTTTGATCGTAGCCTAAGTGATAAACTAAAACCAGCGATCTATACAGTTTGTGTATCGCTAGTTTTAATTATCAATTTGATCAAAAATTTGATTTGTCCCCAATAAATAAATATATATTATGTAGGACTGCGAAGTAAGCGCTTTTTAATCGTATATTA
>DWAA01000148.1:0-10355 GCA_018237865.1 Styx infernalis | reverse complement strand
GGATGAAAAATAGATATTGTCCGATTCTCAGATCTACCCCATTTGCACACAAAATTTCATGAGAATCTGTAAAGCCGTTTTGGAGGAGTAAGGTAACTAACATTGTATCGCGATTTTATATATAAGAGAGATACAGAGTAAATAGCATACGTATAGAAGTCTCAATCCCTAATAAACGCTGACAACGTAAGCCGATTTGTACCTTACATCTATGATTATAACATACAGGAGTTACCCGTTTCATATTTTTATAAGACGGACGCGGCGGAGTTGACACAGAGTAAAAATCATCAAAGACTAAAAATCATCAAAAAATAGAAGAGATCTAGCATTTTGAATTTGTAAGAAGTTCATCTATTGTAAGAAGTTCATATTTTGTAAGAAGTTTAAAACTTACCACACAAGCAGACACCCAAAATCCTCGCAAACACTTCTATCACACCGCGGCGACTACTTATGATGTGGTTGTCAGTGTATTTCTTGACTATAGCAAAAACAACAAAAAATTGCAGTGGGTATGTGAAGAAAATTGATAACGCTATGAAAACTTTAGCACTAATTGCGGGCCTGAAATTAATAATTTAAAATTTATTATTATACGTCAGCAACTATCTTTTTGTTATTTTTTACAAGTACATCCGAACTAAGATCGACCTTCCCCCATCTGAATGAAAATGATGTTTTATTCAACTTAAAATATCACAAATACAGCGCGTATACGTTAAAAAAATATGTTTATGGTTGTCATTCCTTATGAAAACTCTAACGTACAACGAATTTGATAGTAAGTTATGAACACTCTTAACAGCCCTTCGTTTATAAAATGCTTGTGTGACGTAACCGTTATAATACGTTGGTGCTGAGTACTTTCTAAGCAACAGGGCTCATTATAAACTCTAGATTATAATCGCCACTGACTTTAAAAATTTGTTATAAAATACGTAACATAACGCTTCGCCGGTACTCCTTAATAGGTAGAGGTGTCTCTCTCCCTCTCTCACCCTACAACTCTCTCTCTCCCTCTCTTTTTGAGAGTGTATTAGTGTATGTGTATGTGTTTTATGTGTGTGTGAGAGAGATATATTACAGTCCCTGTAATAGGGGCCGCGCCTATTGCGATTTTAAATAACTTTTCAGGAACGAGCGTACTCGTTTCTTTAAGGCGGGCCAAGCGCCTGCGTGCCTGGTTGTGTTGTAGGCCAGTCCATGGGTGGGTGGTCCTATAAAAAATGTCGCGTACACATAAAACAATGTGTGTTGTGTCACTTCCGTACACGTTCATTACCATGTTTTATAGATGTTATTTATTGAGTTGTGTGTTGAGTTCTTTATTTTAAATGATAAAATGAGGATGACTACATCAATAAAAATAACAATAGTGTTTTATTATAGTAACTTGCGGTTTGATAAAGTCTATTTCAAGTGTCCTTACTTAAGTAGATTAAGCAGCATACTAAGCACGTTCTGATAGTTAAGAATTGCAGTATTGCAATTATATTAAAATATACACAAGCTATTTCAATTTTATTCCATTTAGAAAAACATGAAACGCGGCAATTTGAGAAAAACTCTTTTTGATGCTGAAACCCCAGTTTTAAATCGTGTTAACACATTTCCTATCGTACTAGTTTATTATTTGTAATAAACGGCAAAAAATATCGTTGCAACGATTATTATTGCATACTAATAATAAGTAAGTGATAAGCTGATATGGATATCCACATTGTAACGCCGTTACGCTCTATAAATCATTAAATTTATATTTTAAGAAGCAGGTAGAGTTCAAATAATATTATGAGGAATTCTAAATCTTAACCAGAAAACATAGAAGCTTAACCAAATATATAAAAATCACAAAGTCACTAAAGCTGCTAGTAAACGTAGATATAAGTTTGCTTACGATGACATTTATTTTTAATACTACAATATCAATTAAGTACATCTTCAATACAACATTGATGTCTGGTTCACAAGTTCTAAAAGGTTTTAATTCTTGCGTATAGGGAATAAAATACGAGTTTAAACACATGATACGTAATGACTTATTGAAAAGTCTGCAAACCTTACACAAACAATTATCCGTAAACTATTCAGATATTATTTATCTGAGATATCATTTCGTAATTTATTTATTCGAATAATAAATAATACCTGCACCTTCATTTCATCATTGAACATCTAACAATATTCGGAATTCATCATCTCGATGCAGACATCCACGACCGTACGATTCTCACTATCTGCCGTGCTAAAGTACTTGGTGAAACCAGTTGACACCAGCAGCGTTTCCATACTGATCTTCGGGTCCTTCAAGAAACGAGTGTACTCATTCCTCAAAGGTCGTAAATGCGTTTGGGTGCCTTGTGGTGTTTCCATGTGTGGCGGTAGTCACTTACTATCATGTGAGCCTTATGCTGATATCCCCTTGTACTACTTAAAAATGAACAACAAAAGAAAAAGTCCTAAAAAGCAGGAAGTTTCCATACCTTAACTTAATAAATACCTGTAAGATTTTTTTTTAAAATTTTTTTACTGTAGCTTAATAATTCATTATTAATATAATATAAGAATTTAAATTACTACTACTAATAATCTCCGTAAAGATATTGCCAAAAAATTTACAAAAGAACATTATTTAAAAGCTTAAGTACAACAATTATCAGACATAAAATTAAAACAATAACTAAAAAACAAGTTTACAAATTATTTGCAAAAAATATAAAAATTTGATAAAAACGCAACATGACAGTTTGCATCATTTAATTATATATTGGGTATAATCGAAGTCTGGACATTTCAAGTCTCATTCACATCCTTTATTTCTTTGTTAATCATTTTATTAAAAATACATGCTACTAAAATTTTATAAAATATACTATAATATAATTATTATAGAAACAAGGTATATTTTTTGTACCTTTTTATACTTGTGCGCATTAACTAAGGATGACATCTCATAAATCCTAGTACAATAAGCAAATAATCACTTACTCCTTAATTAAAGTTATTGAAAACCCGCTTATGTATAAGTTTTCCTTACCAGTCGTCTATAGGAAGATTTAACGTAATGGATCCTCGTAGTACATCACCGTAGCTCAAGTACCCAAAGAAACCCAGAGTACTATAGAAGAAGACGATAGCAGTCATTGCTACCACTAACACGCTTGGACAACCGAGAAAATTCTGTGGCTTTTTCATGGCATTTTCTACCGGCATTACAACTCCGACACCTTCCATTGCAAATATTACGGTTCTGAAAAAAAAAGCTAAACAGAAAAATGTTTTTTGAACTTACCAACCTCCCCTTACTCACTTTACTTAGCCTTCCCGTTCTATTCATTTAAAGGTATTTGACAACAGAAAGGCTATTGAACGACCAAGACATCATCATTGGGTTGAGTTTTAATAAAATAAAGCTATAGTTCAGCTTAACTTTTGAAATTGCTAATGATAATTTTTATGATGTTGTAGATTCTACACATATTTTTTACAAACAATGTTACAGACAACAGTAAATAGATTACACTACAACTATGTCAAAGGATTTCTTTACGTCTGGATTTTGTTGGTGACGAAATACTCTCATATAAAATAATTAATAAGGAAACATTTACAAAAAGAACATAGGGGTTAATAAAGTTATTCAGTTGCAGCTGTCTATTCAAATTGTCTACAAATAAAACGAAAAAATTATGTTAAGAAAAAAACGCGAGTGCTCTGATATGCACCCTACTTGTAAAAGTAAGTGATTGATTTAAATGTTATCAATTTCCCAATGAGCACGGTCGACTAGTTTTACCTGCATATTATCATAAACATGCAATATACGTTAACGGCCGTATTTTTTTTTCTAAATAGACTGCTGCATTTAATAATGTGTAATGTGTGTTTTACAATGTACTAATGACAGCAAATTTAAACAGTTGGTTTTAATATATCTAATTAGTGCGCATTTTTTTCTAAATAGAATGATGCATTTAATATACGCGTAATGTATACTTTTAAATGTACCAATGATAGCAAATTTGAAGAGTTGTTTTAAATTCATAAATAAATAAATTCTGTTACTGGCTGTCTAGATTCATTTTAAAAAACATTAATTTGAATTTCGAACATTAGCTTCCTACGATTTTTTTTTATAACATAAGGGGCAAACGAGCTAGAGTCGCTCAAGAAATCCTTGGAGGCAGCAGTGACCAAGTTTCCAATGGAAACCGTTCGTAAATCCATCGACGAATGGTTTTCTTAAATTACAATGTAAACAAATATATAAATATAATACGACGTGTCACTTTAACTTATTTAAAGATGAGATCGAACCAGCGCCGCCCGGTTAGTTGTTTTGTAATCGAATGCAGGCGAGCATTCTACCACAAAATAACCAATGTTTACTTCCCGAGAGTAAAATTATTGAATAGAGAATCGCCTGCCACGCGTACGGCCCGGTTTCCGTTCCCGGCCGAAGCAAACTTAATACCGGCCACAGTTATGAGCGTTGTGGAGGTCAACATACTCGTATACAGATATCAATAAAACAAACACGGAACAAATTTTCTTCTTATCATAGGACCCACTTAGAGACTTTCATTACTGAAAACATAAATAACTTAGTTTATATAAACCCTAAAACTATTCCAGATTAATATCGTACCGGTTACTTGTAAATACACAAATAATAGAAATAAATGTTGATACATCCATGCCCCAATAACATACATCTTTATCACAGAAATGTTCGTCGTGACCGGGATTCTACCCAGGACTCCACGTTTAGCAATCAGGTACGCTCACTTCCACAGTTACACAACTACTTTATGTTACTTTATGTTGTTTACTCCTACGTAGCTTGTGGTGTTGCTGGTGTTCATGGGCGGTAATCACTTACCATCAGGTGACACTCCCGCACATTTGCTCCTTATTATGTGTGGTGAATATATGAGCATTTTTATGCGTATCAGCACTATGCGTATGAGTACTTAAGTAATAGCTGTAACTTAACGCGATATTACAATTTAAAGTTCATCCACAGTTCCTACGTTCCTACCGTCGCGGGTGTAAAACAAACAGTACATAATCAAACGGAATAGCGTGCAGTTTCAAACATTCACTTAAACCAAACTCTCTCTCTCTTGTTTAACGGCACATGTACCTAGAAACACGATACTGACTCAAGTATAATAGGATCTCTTACTCTTCAGTATAAGGCTAATATTTAATAAAAATACCGCCAAATTGTACACTTGTAATTTAAGCTTATGTTTGTCTGTATTTATTTGTGTTATGGGGTGCATATATAAATAAATTAAATAAGCAAATGTCTGCTTAGGTAGTGGCTTTTTAATTATATTGTTTTATTGATCTTTGGAGGGGACAATGCTTTTTAATGAGACATAGACATAGCTTTATTTACTTGACTTTATCTCTCTCTAACTTACAGCATGGCATTCTCTACCAACCAGCTTTCGCTTAAGGTCCATTATTGGACAACAGGTTGAAAGACACTTCTTAAAAAAGTAAAAGATAAAACCAATAATAAAGAAGACACCCTCCTTCATCAAACCACATGTACAAACATGCATAAAGAAAAGTAATATACCTGTATAAAAAGACAGACGAACAATATCAATCTACCAGTTCAATTTGTGACCCTTCAGCTTTTTTTTGGCAGACCAAAATTACCCCTAATGATATCACGAAGGATTCCTCGTCCAGAAACTGATAGCCTGAGAGTTCAAGCAGTTATATAATAAATAATTAGTAAAGTAACTAACTAGTGGTTTAACTAATGGTAGTGCCATGCTGTAACTTTTTACTGTACAGTTACAGCCGTATGGGCCAGCACGATCGGCGGGAAACTACACTCGTACCTTAAGACCTATGTGAAGTGACAGCTATGCAGTCTCGTTTCGTATGGTAGGTAGGAGACCAAATGCCCAACTCCCACCCCCTTCCTTCTCAAAGATTCTGGGGTGAGGGGATTTATTAAAGGCTGGCAACGCGTCCGCGTGCCTTATGGTATAGCACGTGTCCATGGACGCCGCTAGTCACTTACCATCAGGTGAGTTGTTAAGAATTTGGTCGCGAAATTTGAGTCGATAGGCTCGGTACAAAATGTGCCAACACCAACACGTGTTCGAACAGGTCGGAGTTCGGTCGTTCAACAGAAAACATCGCCGCCGTGAGCCACAGTGCTGAAGAAGATCCAAATTTGTCAATTTCACGACGTTCTCAAGAATTGGGGTTATCCAAAAGCACAACATGGCGAATTTTGAGAAAGGATTTGGCTTTGAAGCCTTTTAAGATTGAACTGGTGCAGGAATTGAAGCCGACCGACCATTCAAATCGCCGTAGATTCGCTCAGTTCATTCAGGTATTAGAAAACAAAGTTCTTGTTGAAATACCTTATACATTACGCCAACAGTACATACCAGTTACACTAAACAATAGCGCTTGTAAAAGTTTTTAATCTAATGTATGGGCCAATTACAGGCAAACACATCAATTAGTAATAATTAGGTTTGCGACCATTAGATAACAAAACTAAAACGATTGCGTTAAAAATAATGTTGTAAAGATAAAAATCTGAAAACAAATATTGACAAACACATGCAAAAGAATGTAATAAAAATAAATACAATAAACATCCTAAATAAATTATGAATAAGACAATTTACCAATAACTAGTTGTAACAACAATAAGTTTTTACTGGTTGCAGTATTTTTTTTATAATGTATAGTTTATGACTGAAAATATCTAGATCTTATTTTTCTCGTCAGTGGTTGTACTTTTTACAGATACGCACCATATTGATTTGCACCAAGGTTGGGTTAACAGTCGCACAGGTCGATGTACAGAATCTTTTTTTCATAGAAAACATTGACCATAAGCAGATAGTACAATTAACTTATGACTATCTTTCCCGGAATCTTTATCTATTAAAGATTCTTTTTTTTTATGTTATAAGGGGCAAACGAACAAGAAGCTCACCTGATGGTAAGTGACTGCCGCCGCCCATGGACACCTGCAATACATCAAGGCACGCAGGCGCGTTGCCAGCCTTTAAAAAGTCCCCCCTTCCCAGAATCTTTGGACAGAAGGGGGGAGGTTGTTGGGCATTCGGACCTCCTACCTACCATACGAAAAGCGACAGCGTAGCTGTCACTTCACGTAGGTCATAAGGTAGGAGTGTGGTTTCTCAGCGATCGTGCCGGCCCATAGGGCTGTAACCGAAGTTACACTACCACGTTACCAAGTTACATGGCACTACCACTAGTTAGGTGGACTGACTGCACTGGTGTAATAATCTGTCACAACATTATCCCACCAGCGGGCGATGGGGTCGTCACGTCCCTACGCCGCCAAAGATTCCAAACATTCCAAAGAGTCACCAGAATCAAGAAATAAATAAATATTATACGATAAGTCACACAAATTAAATTTCGTCCCAATGTAAGATTTTCTCTTGTGTTACCCATACCACCAGCCATGAATGTATATTATACACAAATAAAAATTAAAATAAATATCATTTGGATGTTTAAATATTTATTTTAATTTAATTTAAATATTTTTGACCAAACAACAAACATCTTTGTACATCACACAATAGTTCGATGTTCGTCGTGACTGGGATAATGCCCCGGACCCCACGGTTATTAGTTAGTTTCGTAAGCCACTAGACCGGGAAGCCGTTAATAAATACGTTTATAGCCAAAGTTTAAAAGCAAGTCTAAAGCGTCCTTGATCTCTTTGATTGTATCTCAAACTTACTAGCATAGTGCGCAGCATTTTGTTTTCTCATACTCATAAATATAAATGTTTAATGTGCACTGGAATACGAAGTGCAAGTACCATGTTTGGACCTGATGCTACAACCAACAAAGGGAACGCGTCATAACAATGAACCTACAAATGCTTCAAGTGATTAAATATAACATCTGGTGTAATATGTAACCGCATTTATATGCTGGGTTCGACGAAAGAACATGGTAATTCTATGATTTGCATATTTTAATATTAACAGGCAGGTTGGCACAGCGTATGCTGGTCCCCAAAATTATGTATTTGGTTTGAATAAATTATTCATCAGATTACTGTGCGGAAACAGATTTCGTTTTATTTTTGCGTATTGAGAATTTATTTACACCATTTGTTTTTACTTACAGCTTCACTTCAGTGATCATGAGTAATGCCTAGTAGATCTTGGGGTACTGGACTTAAAACCCGGCTAGGCGCCATTATGTTGTGTGACCATTTATTGTATACAATATGGGTGTTTGTTTTTGGGTCTTGGATTTTTCCGATTTATTTGCTGTTTCCCATGGCTTTACACTCAATACTTGTTTCGATGTTCTACGCAATATTATTTCACCCTGTTTCATCCACTTAGGAGACCAAACCTCTTCAAATACCGAACATCTACATAAAAAAACTTTAATGACTAAATCCAGCTGTTTGGTCTAAGGGCTAATAAATACGACAAGAGATGTAATGGAATATGTAAAAATATAATATATCGTTTGTTGTCATTAATCTTACCGTCAATATTTAGCCAACTCATGTGAAACATGAATTATGAGTAAAAAAGGACTACAAATTTTATGAAGATTAGCGTATCTGAATATTAACCGTAGGATCCTAGGTTCTAATTCCGGCAAAGACGAATATTTGTATAAAGAACATATATGTTTGTTTGTAGGTAGTGGCTGTTTAAAATTTATTGCTACATTCATTTGTGTAGCATGTTCTCATATCATTGGCACCAGCCAATTTTTATTTTCTGTTATGGATACCATGCCTTAGCAGAAAATAAAAAAAAATATTTTTGATATCTGTAAGTAATTCATGAAACCATAAGGTATCAAAAAAAGTCTAGCAGAGAACGTTTAAATATTAGTATTTTTATTAATAATGATATTTTACGATACAAAAGCGTTGTCAGATATCTCTATCACACGAGCAATCTTGTTTTGGAGGTATTTAACATATACAACATTGTTTATAGTTGGAATTAATTTTGTATAATCAACGGTTTGTTTTTAATTTATTTATTTTAGGTCATTTTACAACAACTAGGTTATCAACTACCACAGTTAATAATTACATAACACGTATTACACCAGTTTGTACAAATCAATAGTTTTCATAAAATTCAGTTTTTGTACATCACAATGATTAAGACAATCTTTTAAATGTTTAGGTAGATTAAATAAAATTCTTTCATTACTATAAGCTGCACAATTTTCAAAAAGTAACACAAAGTTACAGTTAAATCTAATCCGCATTTGCGTTAAAGTTTTAAATGTATATGTGTCAAGTTTGTGTGCCCTATACGCAATCTTGTGATAACAACCTGATCCTTTGTACATGAAAATGAAATAGAGGTTTATCAAAGATTGAATTGTTGATGCTAAATTATTTACTTGTATTGTTGGTCTTCCATTCAGAGTCCCAACTAACATAAAAATTTTTCTTTAAGTATTTTTTTAATTCAGAAGTGTTTGTTTTAATTGACCTGTCAATCTCATTTTGAAATGTTGACTTGGAATCCAGATCAGTTCCAATTTGAAATTTCCTTTCAACATATTTGTAATTTTTGGTTTGATTTCTACAAAAATAGGGTCACTATTTTTTTCGTTTTGTACTGCTGTTAAACATGATTTTTAATCTGTAAAAGTTATACAATGTTCTAAATTACTTTTTTTTTATTTTTGAGATTAACGAACATATCCACTAGAGGACTTAGACATAACACAACATTTTTATTTATACAACCTACTCCGTTATCCACGGGTAAATATTGAATATAAACAAGCAAAACTTAAATAATAACTTTTACATATTTCAAAATTAAACAATTATACTACTCCTATATTATCTAAAATACTTAATTTACTCTTACCTTGTCCTTAATCACAAGGGGGTTTTAATAATAGAAGCCCATAGGCGGGCGGCCTCTGTTAAACTTGATCTATGGGGCTGTGAGCCTGATAAGACCTAAATATCTGTTTGACAAATTAGACTGGGTCAGCGATATGGAAGGAAAATTTAAAAGCAGAAGAGAAACGAATATGATTGAAAAACATAAAATAGCGTAAAAATAGGGTCTTTTAAATACGCTTTAGCGCCTGAGTAATCAGTAAACATGGAATAATCTACACCCTTACGTAAAAGCAACGTTAGTGTTGAGATTCAGGGTAGTCACGATCACGCGCAACCCGAGCCTGATATGTTTATTGAGAATGAGCCCTGAGAGCCACAACAGAGGAGATCGCCCTAAGTGTGGTGTCGTGCGACCTTCCGTTTACTTAAAAGTCTATGTAGCCGGAAGGTGTTCTCACCTTCTAGTGCACCT
>DWAA01000147.1:0-10387 GCA_018237865.1 Styx infernalis | reverse complement strand
GAGGCAGCCAAAGGAGTATTCTCAAAAAGAGGGGATACAACAAAGGGAGATTTTTTAGCGGTAAACGCGCAAACCTGCGTCTTATTAGGGTTAAACAGAACCAAATTCAATTGGCCCCAATCCGAAACTTTCGATAGTAAAGTTTCGACTTCAGACACAAGTTGATTGCGACAATCACTGACGCGCTCCCGAGAGACTGTCACGACCAGCGTATACCTCATCACCAGTACTATCGTCTGCGTAGCAATGAATGCCACCGATTTGTCGCAGGTCATTGATATGCAAAAGAATCAAGGTAGGAGACAGCACACAGCCCTGAGGAACACCAGCATTGACAGACTTCAAGACGGAGCAAGCCTTGATTACCGTGAACCATGGACACCTGCACCACCACAAGACCCGCAGGCACAGTGCCAGGCTGTAAGAAATGTGTACGCACTTTTCTTGAAGGCCCCTAAGTCGTATCCTTTCAGAAATACATCTGGGGTCAACAAAGTATCGAAAAGTGCCTAAAAAATCGTACACTTATAGGTTTGCAAACCATCAACGCAGTGAGGATGGAATTTCGAATATTGACTTGATGTCCGGAGTTGAAATTGAGCTGCAGGTACTTGTTCGAACAGGTCTTCGAAACAGCCTGATGGTTGATGCAGTAGAAGATGCAGAGTGACCCGACTTCTCTACGTAAAGCTAAAGGGTTAAGGCTATCGGTAAGAGCTCGGTTGTCGATTATTCTGTACGCTCAACGTTGGATACGTTCGAGTGGTAGGAGGTGGTAGTAGGAAGCCGTCGCCCAAAGATAGCTGTCTACACGTAGTGTAGTAGTATTAAAGTTATTATTTTAAAGCGTGTCACATCTTGGTGACATCTTTGCTTGTGCTACGAACTAATGAGTATATCTGGGCGGATCTGCTATTTATTAGACTATGATCTTCACTGAAAAGTACATTCTGAAGCATTCCTCCGTATTTTTATTTTCCAAGGTCACGTTCTTAGTAACTTCCGGTTCCTCTGGCTTTTGACATCATTGATAATAGATTTTCTTCAGTATTCATTATTTTGGTCAACCTAACACACCAGAATAGTTCTAAATCAGAGATTTAAGCTCTAATTTAAAGTAATATTTAATATAGACGTGATCGCTAAGCATCTAAAAGTGTTTTTCTAGGTTTTTTGATTTGGTCTTGATATATATGTGCGGTCAATACTATAAATTTCTGAAAATCGTCCAAATGTCATAAATAGTTCGGTCACCCACTTAAACTAAACAGCGACTGCTCGTCATTAAATTTTTAGTCTCCACTTTGGCAACCTTTGACGTCATAGGACGGAGATGAAATTGGGTGTATGAACATAATTATTGCTTTTGTTTCTTCAATCGCACGATGCTCTTGAAATAAGTACCTAAATGTGTTTTGCTTTGACTATACCAAGTGATTTTGCCACAGGATTTTTTAGAGATATTCTTCATGTCAAAAGTTCATAAGATTCAAACCAAAATGAAGTCATTTCTAAACCGTTGCAGCCAAATATCAAGCCTTTTTATTAATGGCTTATGCCGATGTAGGCAAAAATATGATTTTATATTCTGGATCATTCGGGTACCTTTTCACTTTGCTTCGCGAAGTAGGTACCTGCTATTTACACAGTTCATGACCACATTGATCAATTTAACTTCACCCATAGAATATTTTACGCAATGCTTGAGAAATGTAATATTTTTGCACTGAAAAAGGTACAGAATGTCATAGTTGAAATCTGTTTTATTTCTCTTCAATTACCGTGTCAAATATTTCCGTAAAAAAAGAATTGACCTAGGTACAAATTAGCCTAACGGCATTTGTATTAAGCGAATTAGGTATATGTATGGCATGGTAATCATATACTTTAGACGTTTTAAATGAGTCAACATTATTTAAGTTAAGAAGATGAAAAGAAAGAAAAATAAAATAAGTATTAAGTTCGCTGAAATTAAGAAATAGAATATAATAACACAATGATTCGGTGTGTATTGTAGGTATAATGAATAAATCGCGTATTTGCACAGACACAAAAATACGTCAATAATTGAATAAGTTTAATAATAATTTATTTAATTCGTCATTTACATGTTTCCTTACTCTTTTTAATTCTAATTTCTCGCTCCCTTAATCGTCTCTCCCTTTCAAACTCTTTCATCCTGATAACATAATCATCCTTTTCACAGTTTAAGTAGGCATGTTTTTCATGATGGCATCGATAGACTAAAGGCATATGTTTGTATCTACAAACTTGATAATCTAGTAAGTGATGTGCGCAGTAGTCTCTGAATTTTGGTGGGATGCGAGCAGATATGAGATGGTCTTCTTGTGCTATCATTATTCTCTTTTCTCTTGAGCATTTGAAACCAGTTTTATTATCAAAAGTCGGATTTTCATTACTCTTTAAGTGCAAATTATGTGTCATTAGTGTACCCAAAATCTGACCCATTCTAATTTTTTTAATGTTAAAAACTTTTCTTTTTTTACTCTTTACATTAGCAAAAATCTTTTGCTAAATATTTAGAAAAATTACGTGTCTTATCAAATGACGTTTATATTTTACCTACCTATATATTTTTTTATAAAAATATAAAGAATAGCCAGTGGTATTACCTATATGTAAATAAATATTTTTGTTATAATACGAGCACATAATAAATACCGTTACTATTAATTAACGTGACAAAACTTTACCTTAATTATAACTGGCGCGGTCTTGGCGCGGATATTTGTATTATTAATTGTAGGCTGAAGATGTTATTATTATTAAATACTTCATTTTGTCTTGCGCAAGAGTGGATTAATATTATAAGAATTGATAAATTTAAGACCTTTTTACCCATTATTTAACATCATTGCTAGTTTCCTAGATCCGTTGCTAATAAATATATGTCTGATTGTTGCATCCATTTCCTGATTATATTGTTATTGTATGCTTAATATATGTAAATTGGCAATAATTACCGTTTAGTTTCTTTCTACACTATCTGAGTTGAGTATCGGATTCTATTGTTTGAAGGTAAGGGACAATTAACCTAAAATAATAAAATATAATTAAAATAACCATTGATGTTTGTAATTTATTTCTCTTTTAACTTTGTGGCGAGTAGGTATATAATAAGTTCGTATTATGGTAATAGTAACCATCCGTAACCCACGTTGTATTCATATACAGTTTCTATTTATCTTTTCAAAGTATATTTCCTTTGAAATCAAAATAAAGTTGTAGACACACTTATCACGGGTTGAAAAGATCCTGAATATTATTTAGTCAAATTCGGCAGAAAGTAAAAAAATTACAGTCTATGTCCTAACGTACTCGAGGTAGGAAGGTAATCATTTATTGTAATATAAATATTACAATAAATGATTACCTTCAAGAATATATATATATAACGCCACACATGAACACGTACAAAGATTCTGGGAAGGGGGGGGGACTAAAGGCTGGCAACGTGCCTGCGTGCCTTGTTGTATTGCAGGTGTCCATGGGCGGCGGTAGTCAGTTACCATCAGGTGAGCCTCTTGCTCGTTTGCCCCTTATGACATAAAAAAAAAGATGACGGTAATAACTGCTTCTTTGGAGCATGCCATTAACCAATCGTAAAATGTAATATGGCAAAAAGTTGAAAATGCCTTGGCCATTCCTTCTCACTGCTGAAACATAAAAGTGACAGCCTACCTAGTCTAGTTGTAAACGGCCCTTACGATGACCGTGAAGTACAAGGTGCCAATTCCAGCTACGACCAATATTTGTGTGTTGTTATACTGTGAATTTACGTGTGTGTATGTGTTATTATGTTTGTTATTGGGTCATGGATATTTAAATATTTATTTTTGTATTTGTATTTTGAGTGATTAAATGTTTGTGGTATCGCTATGTGATACCCATAGGTCATACCTACAGAAAATCTAATTTTGTTAGGACTACGTGCCTATGTGTATGGGCCCTAGATCTAAGTTACCCCAGAGTATTTGTTTAAATGGGATACGTGGCTAACGAGCAATAGGATTACCTGATGATAACTGATTAGCGTCACCCATGTACACCTGCAAAACCACAAAGCACGCACCTGCGTTTCCGGCCTTTAACACATGAGTACGCTCGTTTCTTGAAGGTCCCTAAGTCCCACTGATTTGGAAATACCGCTGGCGTCAACCCGTTTCTCAAAGTAATTGTGCGCGGCAAAATGTGCCTTGACTCCAGAAAATTACGTATGCCAAATTGTTTTTTCATAAAATATAATCTTAAGACAGAATATTAATATTATCCTCGTTAAAACACTTTGTATAGCACTACTTATTATTTAAATATAATTTACATAGGTACATTTTAGAAGTGTATTATCATAAAAATAGTATAGGTATAATATTTGTTACGAGTAGAAATAAAAGATCACTTTGTCAAGCAATGGTTTTTATTCTAAAGTTTATTTTGAGGAATAATTTCTGACTTAAGTATAAGTGAAGGTGTTGACAAAATTTGTGAATTTTTCATTATTTTAATATACTTAAATTTAAATCTTATTATTTAAAAGCTGCTTAGTTCTATAACTGGAAAATATTCTTATTATAGATAGTTTCGACGCTCACGCCATTAACTGTCCTTTACACATTTTCCAGTAATAACCCTTCAGATTGAGTAACTCCGAGTGTGTTCCACGTTCTACAATTTTGCCTGAAACAATAGGAAATTGTGCATATTCGTGTTGCTTATTTCGTTACAAGTACCGTAGACACCAAATTATTTGATACTTTTATAGTTCATTTCATTTTTATACTCGTTACAGTAAATTTCGAGATACTATAACATACAATTTTTCCTTTATGCTACACTTGGACCGAGGCATGAGATGTATGTACCTATAAATACCTAACCTTCAATAGTCGGTACAGAAACCCAGTTTCAAAATAAATATTTGAATAAGCATAAGATTTCGCTAGTAATACTTTTAATGTAATAAATATACAAGGTACTAGAATTTTGTTACGTGCCCAGTCTGTGTACAGTAATGGCCATTCTTCCTCGGAACGTTTTTAGAAGTTATTAAGTGGGTAACCTGGAGTGGAGTAACCTGTGAAACTAGCACATTTGGCGTATCAATGAAGGTATTGATATTGGATTTCTCTTTTGCATTTGACACTTGGCTTAGACGATCGCTCACCGTACGATCCCTGGATGGTTCAGTGTTCAAAGAGCTGACTATGCTTTTTAGAAGAACATTGATTTATGACCCTTTAAATCCAATATCAACTAACATTGTTATTATTTGTGAAGGTAAAAATTTGCAGAAGCAGACAGTCTACCTGACAATACACAGAATCCGTCATCAATAAATGAAAATGCTTTCATTGTGTGAGCTTATCGCTACCTCAAAACAATTTAATGTATTTTATTTAGATGGTCTTAAAATTACTCGTGTCGATGCACTCAAATTGTGCTCCAGTTTCGAAGATACTTATACAAGAACTAGACCTACAAATGTAATACAACACCATTTACCTTTATCTAAGACACAGATAAGATCTGCGTCTTTGATGGTTGAAAGACGGTGTGCGATGGTGACACAAGTTCTGCCTTTGGATGCAGTTTCCAAGGCATCAGAGACAACCTTTTAAATAAAATTAAAATATTAAAAATATCTGGAATTTCTACCATTACAGAATATTAAAAAGGTTAATAATGGTTACCGTAGTCTAGTGGTACTAACCGCTGACTAACTCTGGGGATCAGGGAATTGTATGTACAAAATGTGTTTGTATGTGTATTTACAATAGAGTTGTAAACATCTATGTTGCTCCCAGTTATATACAACACAAGCATGGACGGACGAGTGACCCCTTGGAAGCTGATGTTAATCAAATTTCATAAGACTCGTCGTATTATTAGGGTGTGGTGAAAAACCAATGAAGCTTACAAAATAATGAGTAAGGTCATGGGAGCCTACTACTTATATACAAATTAACAGTAGCAGTAAAAGAACAAAGCTTTTAAGATTTAAGGATTCAGACAGCACGGATACAATAATGTTGTCTTAAGGACGGCAGACTAACTATAAAAGTCCTTCGTTAGCTTATTTTCCAACACAAAACTTACTTTTTCACTGCTGGCATCGAGCGCAGAAGTAGCTTCATCGAGTAAAAGAAGGCGTGGTGATCTAACGAGAGCTCTCGCAATGCACACCCTTTGTTTTTGACCACCGGATAGTTGAGCTCCATTAGATCCTAGATTTGTGTCGTACCCCTGTAAATATTATAGCGTATAAAAATAGTAAGAGTACAATCAGAATAAATGCGTACTAATTATATAACATAATATACACGGTAAAAGCGTACACATATAACCTACAGCAGACATATACGGATGACGTTATTTTTGCGCGATTGAGAACGAAGCGTTTATTACTACCGACCGTTTATTAATTTTGTGACGACATTTAACTAGCAATAACAATGTTTTGCTTGCATGCAAAATTGGTAATTCGAACCTCGTTAAATTAAGTTGACGATAAAAAAATTGATTTCTTCTTCCCTAAGCTTAATATATCTCGGCTACAGATTATATATGTATATCATCACTTACAAAATACATGTACTACAATATTATTTAATGGTCGTAAATTCTAGAAAAATGGCCTTCTACATTTAAAAAACACTAGTACAAAATTGTTATTACTGCAAAAGTTTGTGTATTGGCTTGTCGTTTGGCCTTTTTATACATAGCTACCAGTCGACGTAACTTTTTGCTTGATAGTGAGTGACGTGGTTGTATCCCAGAATTAATAAGAAATTCTTTTGAATAAAGGGGCTGTGAGTAACGACATACTTACATAATATGAATAAATATTATGATTATGACAATCTGACCTGATTTGACCTGGCTTCAAAATTACATTTTCTTTTATGATACTGATACCAAATAAAGATGTTACTTATGTTGATTTAAATATGAATAAAACTATATCCATTTATAAACAAATGTTTGAGAACGTCACACAAATTGTGTTAACCGTGGCCGGGATACGAAGCCAACTTAAAAATCAAATTTGTCACGATAAATTTACCGCAAAAGTCCTGAACTTTTGTTATACTCAATTGCGTACATAATATTCGAGCTTTGGCGATTAACATTATCATCATCATAATTTACAGCCTTTTTCAGCAACAACGAAATAGGCATGTTCCTACTATAGTCAAATAGGAAGGGTTTTGCCACGCTGGTTAATGTGCACAGGCGACTTTGTGGCGGAGTCTCGTTTGTTGAGCGGCAGTGTGAATCACGAGCAGGTAATGCTTTACTTTGGTAATTAAAATGGGGTCCAGGTCCATCCTTAAATATAAACTACCTCCGGTAAAGTTATAATAAAGTTGTGTATGTTGGCAGACTTGGCAGCCGCTACAATTTCGTTCATTGGCACTTCGCGGTTGTTGTCGCCGTACGCGATGTTCTCGGCGATGGTGCGGTCGAACAACACCGGCTCCTGCTGGACCACGCCGAGCTGACGGCGCAGTCGGGGCACAGTTATTTCAGTTCTTGTGTTTTGACCGTCGAATTCCTGAAAGCACCAATTTATTAAAATACCCCTTCGTACTAACCATATCTACTGTGACGGACGTTAGAAAGTGGTTGTCTCTATTATATAACTGTAAGTATGACTGCACTATGTGACGATTCCTTGATTCCAAATAACAGATTTTTGGATGTTTTGTGTCAGTTTACAAGAAATAACGAAGGTTCTTACAACTCTTAATGATTTCTCTTCATAACTGATGACACAGTACGTTAATAGCAGCGGAAGATTTAACAACTAAACCACTTTTTCTCACAACTGAGTATAATAAAAGTGACATAAAGTGAGCTTACATTGTAACTAAATTTAATTAGTTTTCATTGGCCAAATTACTACCAACTTACTAGACACCATGCGACTAAAGTTAAGTGAAGTGGGTGGAAAAGTACTATATAGTATGATACAAACTCTAAATAATCTAAAAGTAACGTACGATATTTCCAGAGTTAGGGTCATAGAACCTCTGCATTAGTTGTAAAACAGTAGATTTCCCACAACCGGAGGACCCAACCAGAGCTACTGTCGTGCCCGCTTCTACCTTCAAGTCGATACCTTGAAGAACTCTTTGGTGTGGCCGCGTTGGGTAGCTAAACTCTAACTCATTTAAGTGAAAGTTTCCTGTTGCAACCTGCGATAAAATTCTATATTTATCTCAAACATTTCCTTTGTTCTAATATATTAATAACGCAACACCCGCTTTGCCTGCATTAATAGGGGTTTATCTCTAAAGAAACTGTTGGAAATCGTGGCGTAGAGTAAATCCAGTATCTTTTTGTGTATTGTTCTTGTTCGGGCTTGATTGACTTACAAATATCTTAACACATTTTTACTGTATTTTGTTCTGTTTCTGTGGCACTATGTTATGTCGGTATAAAAGTATATTTGATTAATTCATGAAACGGTATATCTGTGTGCCAAAGTTCTTCCATATCCATTCAGTAGTCCAGGCGTAGTTGAACCATACACACCAAAATTATATTTGTAATATTAACACCTACAAATGTTCTGGATAGAAGCACTAGTTTGGTACTGAAGAGGTTTATAATATTATATTAATAAAAAGTATTTCTCGTGTTCAAGGAGCAAGTGGCTTAAAAACGATAACTGACTAATGAGTGCGTGTGTGTTGTATTCGCAGTCTGCCTTCACTTGAACGTGGCTACTTTTATAACCAGATCATCCTCATCATCATTAAGACTAGCATATATTATAATTTTCTCTGATTATTCTAATATACAGAAAGAGATACTACAATGTAATGTTACGTACCCATTTTGTTTTGTCTTTTAATCCTGGTTCTGATACAACTTTCGGTTCTCTATGAATAATTGATAAGATTCTTGCTCCACATGCTTTTGCAGAATTAAAACTAGGAGCATGAACTAGTGACTGACCTAGCATATAAGCTCCGTACATAAGCGCTTGGTTGACCCTTAAAAAATACATTTGTATGACAGATTATTTCTTTTTTTTTTACTAGGGCAAGGGCCAAACGGGCTTGAAGCTAGCCCGATTGTAAGTAATTACTGCTGCCCTTGGACAGCTGCAACACCATCAAGGCACGCAGACCCGTTCGCGTCCATTAAGAATAAAACTCGTTTCGTTTTCAAGTTTCCTATATCGTATTAATTTGGAAATACCGGATTTGATGCCAGATCAACTGGTTCACCAAAGTAATTGTGCACGGCAAAAAAATGCTAATCGAACAACTACTCGTCGTCTATTATGATTACTGTTATTATGCGGCTGATATAAAAAGTGATCCGATCTACGCAAAGCCAAAAGATCGAATCGAATCATACCCCGGTTGTCGACGATTCTGCAGGCTCTACGTTGCGATCATATGGTAGGACCACGTTCTGGGGATCTCCGGGGATATTAGGCCAAATTTGAGCATTGCAAATTGCAACCAATGAAGTACTGTCTCGTCTTACTGAACGCACCAAGCTTCTAAGAGGCTCATTTAGCCTACCACTCCAGGTGACCGTAAATCGAAGGTCACTCGATGTAACGACGCCAATTATTCTAATACTGGCTTAGGCAATCAGGGGAAAATTCTCAAGATGAGCAGATACGACAAAGTGTGATTTTTGAAATTAAATGTACTGTACATCGAGCAAAAATAATACACTAAGAAAAACCAACATCAGTAAAAAAGACGTTCTTATGACTTTAGAGCGATCTCTTCCAGATTGTCTAAAAAGAAACGACTGAAAAGTAGGTGATAATGGTCCACTCAAATTATTGAAATTAGGTTGGCACTTAACAGAAAAGCCTCAACTTTAAACAAACACACAACGAACAATAAATATACTTATACATGGTACTTATACATTGGCACTTGATATCATCAATAGGAGCTTGTCTAATTTAATTACCTACATTCAACGAATATATTCTCTTAAATTTAATGAGATCAATAATATTTATTAATTTTTTTTTTTAAGCACTAGCAACGATCATAGGTTCTAGTTGATAACGGCAAAGAGTTTGAAATGTTCTATTAAATAGAAGCGTACGTAACATTGAGTTTCTTTTCAGATCTTCAGTTATCTGTACTAGTTAATAGTAACTGTGTTACAAATACCAGCGTCAGAGGTGAGTGGTACTTTCATAAAAATTGGCACTGAATGTACTTATTATTTATCACATTTCCAGTTATAAATAGTATAGGACGAGCCACACAAATTGACCTGTCCGCAAAGTAAAGTTTTTCCTTGTATTATGGGTACAGTCCACGATATGAATACACATAAATATACAAATAACAGAAATAAATGTTGAAACATAAAGACC